>PVJO010013614.1:0-51172 GCA_004026905.1 Hystrix cristata
GGCACCCAGCCAAGACCCGAGGGCCAAGCCGGGCAGAGCGGAAGAGGCACCCAGCCAAGACCCGAGGGCCAAGCCGGGCAGAGCGGAAGAGGCACCCAGCCAAGACCCGAGGGCCAAGCCGGGCAGAGCGGAAGAGGCACCCAGCCAAGACCCGAGGGCCAAGCCGGGCAGAGCGGAAGAGGCAACTCGGGCTGGGAAGGCAACTCCAGCAGCGGCACAGGCAGGTGTGAGTGCAGGAAGGCACTCGGCTAGGGAAAGGTGCGCTGCTGGCGTGCTGGAGGTTTCAGCCCTGAGAAACGAGGGAGAGAGGTGGGGGAGAGAGGTGAACAGCGACCGTGTCTGGCTGTGATGAGGACGTGGAAAAAGGCTGGTCACTGTCCCCGAGGCCAAATCCTATGGCCATCATGCTACCAAATCACAAGATGCTGGGGGGGAAGCCCCTAGCCAGGGGGTTTACTCCAAGCTGCTGGGGGCGCCGGGGACTTGCGGGGGTAGTGAAGGTGCCATATCCAGCAGGGCTGGAATCCCTGCCAAGCCTGCCTCCTGTCTAGCCAGGGCAGGGTCGACACCGCATGAGTCTTGAAGGAGGCATGTTGTTATAAAACCGCACACAATCGCAAAACATTTCACACGGGAGGTGGAAACTCCATGAGGCACAAAGGAACCGGGCATTTTCCACGGTGCCCCAGCCAGTCAACAGCCCGAAGAGCCTGACTCGCCCACCACCCCTCCACCCTAGCACCTGCCTAGGCTCCTTCACCCTGACATCCCACCCCTGCATTACGAGCGGGCCCCCACCAGCACACCCTGATTTTGCAGTGACTTTGGGGGGAGGGAAGTTCATCTGTGAAGATGTGTAATATTGTCCTTCGAGCTGCTTTTTCTCGGGCCAAAGAATTTCCAGCGAATTATCAGCCGTGCAAAGCCAAGAGGAGAACCGGGCCTGAATCCCACTTGCACTTTGACAGCACAGCCCTGCAGCTGGGCGTGTCTGGTCACCTAACTTGGCCATGATTGGGGGGGGAGCAGTGGGGGGCGGGGTGGGCATAAACGGCACGGGAAGAGATCTCTTCGCTTCATCTTAAAAGATGCTCATGTTTACACGCTCAGAATGGACTGTCCGAAGCTGTTTAGTTTTACATTAAAATGGTCAGGATTTTTTTCCTGGTAAGAAACGCATTCGAGCTGTTGAAGTCTGAAGACAAATAAACAGAAGCAACTGGAGCCCTGGTTATGCTTCCAGGGAGCAGCACGCTGTCTCCAGCTGTGGTCGGGGGAGGCTGCCGAGGCCTTTCATCAGGGTGGCCGCCGCTGTTCCCTGACTCAGAGCCTCTGAGTATCTGGGCCACTTCCTTCCCTGGCACAGCTGCTCTTGGGGCCCTGCTGGGAGCCCCCGGCGCCCTCTGGCTCCCTCTCGCAGCCCTCCATCTGGAAACCGGAGCGAGTGGTATCGCACAGCCATCTCCTTACCTGATCCTAACAGAGGGGCCATTCCCATTTTGCAGACTGAAAGACTCTGTGGGACGAGGCGATGGGACCCGGCTTACAGGAGAGGAGTGGAAACCCTGAGGTCACTAGGGCCTGAGCCAAGGAAGGAGGAACACAAGGACCACTACAAGGAGGCTGCAGATTTCTGGCCAGGAGGTAGGAGCACCGTGTGGAACGCACCAGGAAGCTGGGCCTGCCCAAGGGCTTCACACTCAGCCTGGGGCCCAGCCTTGTCCCCTGCACCTTCCTGGTCAGCTAAAAAACACATAGCCGTGTGCATGGTGTGGCGGTGCACGCCTGTAATCCCAGCACTCTGGGAGGCTGAGGCAGGAGGATCACAAGCGTGAGCCCAGCCTGGGGAACTTAGCGATACCCTGTGTCAACATAAAAAATAAAAGAAAGGGTCGGGGATGTACTTGAGTGTGAAGGCCCTTGGTTCACTTTTCAATACTGAAAAAAGATAAAAACATTTTCTTTAAAAAGTTTTCTGACTGTACGTATCAGGAATATAAGACAGGTAGCTAATTCCCACCTGCAAGGCCCTTGTTAGGCATCAGAGACTGTGTTACATGCTTTACAAAGCTCATCTCATTCGGCTTCTGCCTCCTCCCTGGTGAATTAGCGAGCCACTGGCCCCAGCTACAGAAGGGGCTACAGAGGCTAGGAGAAGCTAGCCCCTCAGCAAAGCGCACATGGTAAGTGACAGGCTCAGGGCTCAAGGTAGGCAGGTGGCAGGGAACGTGCCACCATCTTCAAACTGCCGGCTTCCAGCAAGGGCGAGGCACAGGATGGTGCGCGGGAAATGGCTACAAAATGCGTGAACGTCAAGGTCATGTCTCTGACAACCAACTATGTGACAAAGATGCCTGAGCTTGCTTCCAGCTCCATCTGGGTGGCTGCTGACCCCTGAGAACAGAACTCAGCCAGACTGACTCCTGAGTCTGCGCCGGCATCCTGGCCACATCGGCACAGCTGCACAGAAACCAGGCAAACACCCGGCGGTCAGCTCTGGTCCTCGGCCTCCCTCCTCTCCTAGGTCTCACGCACCAGGAGCTCTGGTTGGCTGTTTTCAAAACATGCTCTGTGGGGCTGGGGATTTAGCTCAGTGGTTAGAGTGCTCGCCTTGCAAGCACAAGGGCCCGAGTTCGATCCCAGCACCAAAAAAAGAAAAAAAAAATGCTCTGAGTTCAAACATCACTTCCCTCCCCCACTGTCACCCTGGGGTGCGCCACTGACATCTCCGGCCCCGGCCACTGCGGTGGTCTCCCTGCTCAGACCACTCTACTTCTCATTCCCTGCAACACATTCTCTCTGCGGCAGCCAGGAAGGGTTTCTGAAAATTAAAACGTCAACGAGAATGTGCCAACCCCTGGTTAAAATGTCTGCCAGGTTCCCAGGTAACCTACGATCCAATCCAAACTCTTCCCGGCATCTGCAAGGCCCTCCGTGACCTGGCTCCAGCCTGGCACCTAGACACACCTCTGCTTCCGCCTTACTCCTGATGCCCCAGGCATAATGACCAGCCCCCAAACTCACCGAGCTTGCCCCATCTCAGGGCCACCCACATGTCCCACTTCCGCCTGGATGGGGGCCTGTCCGTTAATCTCCAGACAGCCCTTCCTCCTCCCCTGCAGCTGCTGCCCGTGCCTCCTCCCCACATCTGGGTGATCCTTTAACCACCTTCCCTGGTGGCTTCACAGAAGTGGGTTCTGAGGGTAAAAGTTCCACGCACTTGACCCTGCTCTGCTGGGACCCCGCCACCATGCTGCGGAGAAGCTCATGCTGGTCCCTGTGGAAAGACTTGAAGGCAACCCCTGAGGGGTCTGGCCACCAGCCAAGATCAACCGCCAGGCAAGAGCCAGGTCCTGGCCACCAGGTCGCAAAAGCTTTGCGTCTTCCAGACATGGAGAAGCGGAGACCAGCCACTCCTGCTGGGCCCTGTCTGAATTTCTGACCCCCAGACTCATGAGGAGAACAGATAGTGTTTTATGCCACTTCTAAAGATGGTAGTATGCAGCAGTAGTAACTGGAATCCTGCTGATCCGACGCTGTTGCCTCCCTCCAGCACTTTCCTCGTTATTTTATTAATTTTTCAGTAAATCTGGCTGACTGAAATCACTTGACTGCCTGACATGTGTACGTGTTTACTGTCTGCTGCTCCTCATGATGTAAGTTCCTGAGTATGGAACTGGTTTGACTTTTGACCCCATGGTGTGGGTCTTTAGCACTGAGAGCTCTCTGGCACACCACAGGTGCTCAGACTGATGTTTCTGGCAAACAGGTGAAGGCAGCTGGAAGGCGCTAGTACCGCCACTAAGGCCATGCCTCTACCTCCCATCATGGCTGGGACCATCTCTGCCTTCTTCACTGGCCTGGGTGAAGCTTTTCCCAGCGATGGGCACTTTTACAAACCCTTCATCCATTCGCGCTACAGGTATTTATTTATTTATATTTATTTATTTATTTTGGAGGTGCTGGGGATCGAACTCAGGGCCTTGCACTTTCTAGGCAAGCACTCTACCACTTGAGCTAAATCCCCAGCCTCTACAGATATTTATTTAAATGCCCACACTATGCCTAATACTGTGTGTGCTAGGTTCCAGGAGGCAGACACAGTGAGAAACAAGATGAATTCTGCTTGCAGAGGAAGAAATGGACAATGCAAGGAGGTGCACAGTGTGGCACCACCAGACTCCTGGCAAGAGGGGAATTGAGCTGGGTCTCGGGTGACAAGCGGGACCCATGCGATCCATGCTAGGAGAGGCTTGTGGCGAGCAGCTTTCAACAGCAGAGATGTGCAGAGGGGAGGGGAAGAGGCCGCAGGGTCCTGGGACCCAGGGGCTGGGCAGTGGCTCCCGAGGACGTGGCCAACGGGGTGTGCACGGAAGAAGGGTGCTGCATGGCTAGACGGGGCAAGGAAGGCAGGCCTGGACTCTGGTCCCAGTCTACTTCTTCCAGGCTGCTGTGACCTCAAGCAGATCCCTTTCCCTGTCTGAGCCTCAGTTTCCTCATCGTTAAAAAGGGGATACTCCTGGCTTCCACCTATGGGTTTACTGAGGATCCAAGAGAGGACACAGACACAGACCTGTGGGCAGCCGAAGGGCCCACACCTCACCGAGGCAGAAGCGCCTGGGCCGGCGGCTGCACACACAGTGCCCGCACGACTCGAGGGATACGGAGAATCGCTCTGCTCCGCTGAACCTGGCTACAGATGACTTCTCTTCGACAGGGAGAAAAAGCTCAGAGAGACAAGTCCCAAACTCAAACTGTGAGCAACTTGAAGAACATATTTTTCAGTAAGTTAAAGTAAAGATCGAGGTCGAAGAAAACATCTGGCTTAATGGCTTTAGAGAAAAAGGAGCCTCGCTTTGTGGAGACGGGAAAAAATTATCCACTGCTGGTTTTAATTTAAGATGAAAAAAAAATCTTATTCTATTAGCCTAAATATTGCTCTGCTGTCCAATTGCGTGGAGTTTGGAATAATATTTTTCAAACAGAACTACTGCTATTTCAAGTAATTACACAGCTAAAAGCAGCCATTTGGGGTTGGGCAAGATCTCATCATGGTTCCAATTCCCTCTGGTGTCATTTTCTGTTATATTTGAGAAATTCCTCAATAAAGATGTCAAATAGAGAGAGGGCTGCACTCCCCGGAGGACAGATTTGGCCACTCTCCAGGAAGCAGTCACAGGCAAGCCATCTCCATAAGAAAATAACCTCGTTTATGCAAAAGAAAAGAGAAGGTTCAACTGCAGAAACCCAGGCAAGAAAATAACCCTTCAGCCATCCGCCTCACGTCTCCTAACCAACTCGGAATGTTTTCCAAACTTGGCTGCTTATTTCTGAGACGATCAGGGTTTTGTCCTGGCGGCCACCCCTAAGGGATTCAGGGATGGCGCACAGAGCAATCTCACAACTGAACAAAACTCTTGACCAGACTTCTGGAGGCTACACAGCACCAGGCCTCTCTTTCCCAGATGCACAATGGCCATGGGCTGAGGTTCAGCGATGACCAGAGGTGGTCGGGACCCCAGGAGGCAGTGACAACAGAAGACTGGCCAACGACTCGGTCAGCCCCTCACAGCCACTGCGCAGCCCCCGGCAGGCCTGCGCTGGACACTCTGCCAGGCAGCACACACCCAGTCCCAAATTCCAGGCAGGTGCTTACATGACCAAGGCGGCTGGCTGCAACCAATATGCAGTGGTGGGGACTGGGGCAAGCAGGGGCATCCTCATGCCCTCCCTCCAGGGACACTCCTGTCCTAGACCTCACACTATATCCTGCTCTGCCCTCCTGTAGCACAGCCCATGCCATGGGGTCATGTATCCACAGAGGGTAGAGGGATCATGGAAGTCCAGAACGCGTACCCACCACTCTAAACCACATCTTGGGACTAGACCCTTGAATTCCTTCCCCAAATGGTCCCAGACCTTCAGTTCTCAGGCAGTGTCACTTCAGTCTGAGCCATGCAAAAGGTCATCTGCTTTGGGGGTGAGTGGCCAGAGCACCAACACTTAGGTTAGGGTGTCCTCGGGCTCACTGTGGGTTGGGATGGAGCGGGGGGAAGCAGGGAGAGGACTGGGCATTGCCCATGCTGCCACTTGCTGGCACAGAAGTCCCAGGAGTCCTAGAATTCTAAATTCAAGTCGAGCTTCCTGGTCATTAGGAAGGAATGTCAGCTGAGGTGGGAGAGGCTGAGAGCAGTCTAGGCTTGCGGCGCTGTCGTTAACTGTGTGGGATATGGGCCTCCATCTGTACTTCTGTCCCAAGTCCCACAACTCTCAGGGGCTGGCTGGCTATGGCCATGCAGGAGCAGAGGTGGAAATATCGATTTTTATGCCCTATCCCCTAGTTTTTAAGTGTTGACAAGTCACGAAATGATGACCGTAACAAACACCATCGTGGTGGGGACAAGCCAGACACGCTCACAGGTCAGATGAGGGCTGTGGGCCGATGTCCTGGAGCCTGTGCTGCGGTACGGTGACAACATGCAGCACAGGATAGAACTTTACACCCATATCTCCTTCATGTCTAACCGGCACCGTACTCCTCAGCGGCCGCTCTGGCTGAGCCATTTCACAGTTGGGGGAACTAAGGCTGGGAAGGTCCAAGGAGCTGGCCCCAAACACTAAAATGCACGTGCATTGGGAGCAGAATTTGAGCCGCGATGTTCCAAGCCCAGCTTGCTCTTGGGGCATTGCTTGTTTCAGCCAGCGTACGCTGAGCTCCTGCATCCCGACACCGTACCAGCTATTTAATTCTCACAGCATTTCATGAGTCTCAAGAGGCTGAGGCTCCCAAAGGTCAATCGAGTGGCCTGAGGTCACACCGTCAGTCTGGGTCGGAGCCAGCTGGAACCGAGGTCTCGTTGCTCTGAGCCAGAGTTTTGTCTTGAGAAGGAAAAAGACTGAACAAAAAGGACTCTGTTGGGAAGGGCCTGCCCTCAGCCATGAGCAGACAGGCACAGAAAGATTCTTTTCTTGGCGGCCACATGTGTGCGTTAGAGCCTTGGGGAGTCGCAGTCTGCTCAGAGGTGGTGGGGTGGGGCGTGAGGGCTGGGAGGTCCTGCCTAGCTCTTTAGGGTGATCGGGATAACAAGAATCCACTGTGAAAACATTGTCGCTGAAGCAAATATCTACACAGTCTTCGTCATCAGTCTGCTGGCTGGTGGGGTTGGGCGCTAGAGGAACCCCACCAGCCTTTGCTGTGGCCAAGAACCGGGTGTTTACAGCAGGTGAGAGTGCTGGGGCCAGCGGAGTGCCCCGAGTGTCAGACATGGTGCAGCCTCACAGACCCCCACAAGGTCCTGGAGGCATCAAACTGGCCCACATTAACACATCTCTCCCGGAAGTCAATGGCCAGATTGATGCCCACGGCATTCTGGGTGGTCAGTGCCAGGCATGCTGCTCTCTGCTCCACACCTGTGATCTCAGCGGGTCCTCACAGAACACCACAGGACAGGGAGGATGCGCTCCATTTTACAGGTGGGGAAACTGAGGCAGGGAGAAGTGTCCTCTTGGCCATGAGGGCTCCTGCCTGCTTCTTATGGGCAGTGCCACAGAGATGGTCAGCTCTGCACTGCCGCCCCAATTCTCGAACTGTCCCCTGTCATTTGAAAGGATGCAACAACTGGGGATGCAGAGCACTTAAATCTGGGAGGGTTAAATGAGGAAACACTTGGACACGGCTTCACCTGGTGTGGGCACGACACAAGTCAAACTGTTCCTGGTCAAGGGCTCTGCAGTCCTGGGGGCTGCTGCCTTCCAGCACACCCTGAGCCTAGTCTGGAGGAGCTGCAGCCACCCTCCACCCACATGCCTTCAGTCTCACAAATCCCCCCACCCCAGAGACCCCACTCAGTGCCACCTCCTCTTCCAAACCTCCTGTTAGCCCCACTTGCACCGCCACTGACCGCATGCCTGTTTAGCTTTTTTGCACAGGTCCTTCTGGGCTTCACGAATTGCTGCCCGGACCTCTGTTTTGGCACTTGTTTGGGGTGTAATTTACATGTTCACAGATCTGTTTCCCATAACGAGATCATCTGAAGCCCAACATGCATTACACAAAAACAGGCAGGGAACTCCGAGGCCAACTCACCACGGAGAGGCCAAGTTCCCCAGAGCTCAGGGTGTCGAGCTGCCTGCCCCACGCTCCTGCAAGCCGGCAGGCCTGACGGAAGGTTTCTTAGCCTTTTTGGAAGCAAGACATAGAAGGCCATTAAAAATCCAAATGATCTTTAAATCCTTTAGTTCCACTTGTGGGCAGCATTCCTAAAGGAACTACTTGGGAAAGCACAAAAGGAAAAGTGTTATGTTCAGAATCACCCCTGGCCTCTGACAGGAAAAACACAACACAAACCCCCTCAGACAGAAAAGTGGCCGAGTCACCTGGTGCAATAATAACGCCTGTGTGTTGGCTATTCAGCACCTACTAAGTGCTGCTCATGCAGCTCTATGTTGTCACTGAGCCCTCACACATAAACTAGTGATGCAGGCAGCCATGGCTATCCTGCTTCTTGCTCACAGCGGCCCCGTGAGAAGCTGCTCCTGACAGCCTCCCCCACCAATGAGGACCGAGACGCAACAGGTCAACAGCGCGTCACGGCCACACTCCTGCCCTCTGCCATCCAGCTGTGCCCCTGGTCACCCAGCAGCCAGTGGCAGAAGAGGTTGGGGACAACAGTTATGTGTTGAGTGATGTCTCCCCAACAGATGTGGAAGTCCTGGCCCACAGTACCCGTGAACAGGAGCTTTTATGGAAATACGGTCCTGGCAGATGATCAGCTTAAGATGAAGTGGTTATGATGGGCCCAAACCCAGTGTAAATGCTGTCCTGATAAACAAGGGGAATTTTGACACAGAGACGGACATGCGTAGAGCTAAGACAGTGTGAGGACGCAGAGGACATTGGCATCTCCAAGCCAAGGGATGCCTGAGGTTGCAGGTGCTAGGAGAGGGCCTGGGGCGGGTTCTCACTCGCAGCCCTCAGACGGAACTGGCTCTGCCAATACCTTGACTCTGGACTCCCAACCTCTAGAAATGTGAGATAATAAATCTTTAGTGTTAAAGCCATCCAGTTTTATAATTTGTTATGGCAGCCCCCAGAAACTCATACAATTATCAGTGATTCATCGGATTACGGGGCAGCTAGGAAAACGGTGGTGACGGGGGCCACATAAAGATGCCCACAGTGCACATGATGTCAGAAAGAAAAGCAAAGGACAGAGCATGCTGGCTGCCTGCCCAGCACTACAGTAAAAATACATCCGGGCAGAGAGAAGACAGCAGCACACAAATACGCCAGCAGAACTAAGATGCTTTCTAACTTTTCCATCCCTATTCTCCTACAGTTTCCCAAGTTTATACTTACAAATCTTACAGAATTGGTTTAAAATACATTTGAACCATAGGAACATGAAGGTATACAAGATTATGGGCTGTGTACCCTGCAAATTATTATTATTATTATTTTTGGTGCTGGGAATTGAACTCAGGGCCTTGTGCTCGCAAGGCAAGCGCTCTACCACTGAGCTCAATCCCCAGCCCCGCTCCAAATTCTTATGCTGAAGGAATTCAATCCTTAGTACTTCTAAGTCTGACCATGCTTGAAGACAGGGCCTTTAAGGACGTAGTCAAATAAAACATGGAGTTCTTAGATGGGCCCTATGTCAATAAGATGGGTGTCCCAATAGGAACACAGAGAGACACTCGACACAGGAATGTGCAGAGGAAAGACCATATGAAGGCAGAGCAAGAGGGCAGCCATCTGCAGGCTGAAGAGAGGCCACAGAAAGGAGGCTGAAACCTTGCCGGTATGCTGACCTTGGACTTCCAGTCTCCAGAACTGTGGAAGATAAATCCCCTGTTTAAACCATCCAGGCTGCTGTATTTTGCTATGGCAGCTGGAGCAAAATCCTACAGGGAGCCAAGAGGAGACGAGACTCCCCACAGCCTCCCGTGCTGCGAGCGAGAGTTGAGAAACAGCAAGTGTACCTGGAGGTGGGGCACAGAGGCGTCACTCACCCAGGCAGTTGTGTCCGTCGTGTGCCAGCATGAAGCCATCAAAGCAGGTGCACCTGTAGTTTCCCGGGATGTTGATGCACTCGTGGACACAGCCCCCGTTGTAGTAGTCATTCTCACACTCATCAATGTCTGCAGAATGAGGGACATAAGAGGCGTCAGAGGAAGAGCCTGAGGGCCCTCTCCCACCACTGCTGAAGCTACCAGGATGTGGGTGATGAAGGGCTGACTCAGCGGCACCCAGTGAAGTTCTTCCTGAGGGTGGGTTACAAAAATGAAGCTCCTGGCTATAAAAATGAAGATGCTGGTTGGCAGTTAGGTGGCAGAGCAGGGCCATGTGCTGGGCGTACAAGGAATGACTTCCACTTCCTACGATGGTGCAACAGGCAAGATTCTGGCTCTGCCTTCCTCCAAAGCCTCTCAGCACCAACAGTATGTAGGGATCCTGTCTCGATCCCTGAAAACCGGCTCTCTTGAAGCCGGAGAAATTGAGTAAAATTAACTTTACAGATCACTAAAAAGTGTAATCTCTGCAATGAAAGAAAAGTTCACTAACTCCCCCAAATAGTTTCCTTCCATGTGTGGCGTCTGATGTCTGAATTTCAACTGTTCCAGCTTCTTTATTATAACAAAAGCTTCTGTTTCATAAACAATGCCCAATAGCCTTTGCAAAGGTCACCCTTTTTGCTGTTATAAGTCTTTTTCAACATTTTCTATCAGAGGTCAAAGGGCTATCAGTTCTGGAGTTCCAGAGGGAAGAATAGGAACACCTCAGAGAAGAATAGGAACACACCCAACCAGCATTCAGTGAGCTGCCTTCACTAACCCAAGTCCAGTCACAAGACTACATGTCATTGTCTCCCCGGTCCCCGCACTAACTCAGCATGTAGACACCACTATCATTTGTCCAACTTTAGAAGGTCACAGAAAAAACGTGGGCATGGGGAGGATAAAACCTTGCCCAACCTCACACACCTTCGAGGTGGTACAGAGGAACTCCAGTAGTGCAACCTGGTCTTGGCTCCCGGGGATTCTGAACCCAGGATGGCAAGAATTCCAGACACAGGGAGACTGTCAGCCGTGGCCTGGGACACTGCTTCTTCTCCTGTAAGGGTCTTTGACCTCCACACTCCCAAACACTCTCTGGTCTGACCCATCTCAACCTACACCTCGGCCTGACTTCCACAGGCTCCAGAATGACCCCTGGGGAGAGCGAGCTGGAAGTGACCACAGCAGAAGCAGAAAGGGAAGTTGCGCTCTGAGTGGATACGGGGACTGGAGGTGTCTCTCAGGAGGCAGCGCAGCAAGAAGACGCAGTCCTTCCCTCAGCCAATATGAGGACTCTGAGGTGGAGTCCCAGCTTGGAGAGCAGGCGTGGTACTAGCCAGTGGCAAGAAGAGAGGGCCCCGAAGGTGACTCTGACTGCTTCTTTGCTCAGTTGCCTGAGGAGCTGCTGCAGGGAGACAGGGCTCCCTGCTGGTCCCAAGGGCAGAACTACTGGCACTGGGGAAGCCGCGAGGACCAATTAACTTTCACGGTAGGGATGCCCGCCTGGAAGGCAGAAGCTGGCTTAGCAGGAGGCGAGCTCCCTCCTTGCCCCGACACCCATCTGCCGCAGACACCCAGAGTAGACTAGACGACTCCAGTGGGAGTGGAGGAAGTGAACGTGAGAGAACAACGTCTGGGCTGTCTGGCCGACTCCTGGTGTCCCCCTGGCCAGCCACGGTGAGGGACACATAAAGTAGTTTAGGTCTCCAAAGGTCCCGGGGAAAGGAGGCTTTGCCTAAGTGCCCTCCATGGCTGAGACGCAGACTCAGTCCTGTAACTCGCTTGAATTGATTTGAATCCTGACATTTAGTACCCTAGTAATCATAAGTAAACATCAAAGGAGGATGTAAGACTCTGTTTATTGAAAGGATACATAGATCATAAAAACTGAGGGATACTGATTGTTCTCCAGATTCCCTTTGCAGCACTGACCTCTCTTCAGAGCCCCAGATACACCAATCACTTCTTCCCCTGCATCTACACGACAAAGACAATATGACCCAACTTTAATTCCTCACACTTCCCGAGGCTGCCCATCACAGTGAATATGGCTTTCTTTCCACACTCTCTCCACATCCAATCAGCTACCAGGGTGGTTTCCCACGGGCCACTTACTTCCATTATTATTGGCCTGAGTATCATCTCTGACGGATCTGACCCGGCAGTCCCCACATCTTCCCTCCCTTCTCCCCTCCCTCAAGCAGGCAGCTTAGGGGAAGCTGAGCTCGCCCCAACTCAGAGCAGAGACTGATCAGTCTAATCCAAACGGCGTGTGGCACAAGCTACTGCTATTGCTCCCATGGTGGGTCTGTGACTTATGTCGGATTAGTCAGACGAGGGGAAAGGACTTTTATTTCATATTTGGGTAAGAGAATTTTCTGTCACGTTGCACCTCAGAAAGATGGGAGCCAGTATCTACTCCTGAAACACGCACCAGCCCTTTTACTTCTCACAGCAGCCCTCCAGCATAGGTATTTTAACTCCGCTTTCATGCGTGAGCAAACTCCAGTGCAGAAGGGCTGGGTGAGCGCTCAAGGTCGCACAGCAAGTGGTTGGGCAGGGAGCAGAACAAAGGTCTTTCACTCTACAAAGCCTTTCTCATAAGTTAGAATGTCTCTCACATGCCAATCGTTGGCAAAATGCTTTATACATTTTATTTCACCCTTACCATTTATACGGTGTGCCAAGGAAGTGTCATCTAGCCACTCAAACACCCATTCACCACCATCCTCTCACTTATTTCCTATCCGTCCCCACACACGTGTGCGCGCGTGCACAAACACACACACACACACACACACACACACACACACGTCCATCTACCCAAATAACTAGCTGGCCAACCAGCCATACATTTATCCAAAAGGCCACCCACCCACCAACTACCCATCCATCTATTTACTCCATGACCCACCCTTTCAAATACCCACCCAGTCGTTCTTCCTTTACCTATTTACATTTAAATAATCCATCTAATATCCAGTCAGTTGGCCGCCCTTCATTCTACCCATATACCTAAATTTCATGCACACATCTAAGTATCCAGCCAGATGTCTGTTCTTCCACTAATCTAAAAATCCCTTCACCTTCACATCTGTTCACCCTCTCATCCACCCAAATGCCTAACCACCCACCGACTGATCCAAACACCCACCCCTCTATCAAACACACATTGCGAACATCCAACACCTACCTATCCACTCATCCACACACCCAAACACCTCCAAAGACCTCTTCACATAGCCAATGTTCGAAAATTCATCCACCACCTACCCAAATTTAACTCACACACTCCCTCATTCCCTCAAACATGATCCACCCAAATAGCTTCAAAACCACATAGAATAAGATTTTCAAAAAGAGTAAGATTTTAGGACCAAAAAAAAAAAAAAGCATCCTTCGTTAAAATGAAGGTTAATGAATGAGATAAGCTGGTGATAGTATCAGAAATAACATCTGGTGGTGCACCAATATGGTTGAGCTTTCTAGAAGCCAAAACAAAGACAGGAACACAGTCCTCAACAGAGTCACTGTATCTATAAAACGCAATTAAATCAGCCGTGTTAATTGTAGTGAGGTCTGAGCCTCCCCACGCCTCCTAAGAGAGACTGTCTCCTCCTCTGCTGAGAGAGAACCATGCATCTCCATTTGCCTGGCATGGTTTCAGTTTGTGCCTATTGTCTGGGTGTAATTACTTCTAGTCATTTTTCTCACTACTAGGATGATAAATGATTTGACCACCATACCCAGAAGGCATAATAAAGTGATTGCAACAACTGCTAGACTGTTCCTTCCTCTGACTCCCCACAGGGTGGGCCACAGTAGATGGAAACGGCCCAAAGAGTGTGGGAGGGTTCACCGTGCACATCTCTTCCCTCAGTCCATCCCCAAAGAGCGCCCCAAGACCCGAGCACATCTCCTACATGACCAGCTCCTCTTCTATCCCCGGACCTGACGTGCTCTTGCAGGTGTCTGTGGCAGCCAGCAGGACCTTCCCAGCACCCAGGATGGACAATACCTGCTCATAAACCAGAACTTCCCCAATTTTTCCTGCTTGTGTATTGAACTTTTGTTTTTAAAATCATGTGAACCTCTTCCTTTAATACATAAGAGAGAAATGCACCAACTAAAAAAAAAAAAACTCTGCCAAAGCAAGTGGACTTATTAAGATGAAAACCTCACCTAGAAGCCACCAACTGCTGGCAGAAGGCCCATGGGCCTCCAGGACGACCCTCAGGTTCTGAAGGACCCTGAGCCCCCATGCAGTGGCTGGTGCCCTTTTAAGAAGGGGGACGTCGGATGCAGACACCCGGGAGAGAAGAGAGCTGTGCGGCCAGAGAGGCGGACAGCCACATCCTCGGGGTGCATGGGTGGAGCACTTTTAAAATGTCTTCCATGTTCCACGAAGTCATTAAAGAGAAACGTAGGGACAGATGTCATCGCTAAACCTCCCTCGAGAGGTAGACAGCTGAAGGGTGGTGACAGGAAGGGTTAATAGGGACAGAGAGTGCACAGGACAAAAGATAGGACCTGTGTCCCACCCCACCCCGACGAGAAGTCTGCCAAGTCCTGCCCGCCATCCCTGCTCCTTTCAGCCCTGCCCCCAGCTTAGAGATGGTTTTTGTTTTTTAACAAAAACTCAATTTCCAACCGAAGACAGCTCCCAACATCCAATAGAGCACAGAAAAACAGCATGGGAGCTAACTGCTCATTATGAGATTTTTAAAAGGTCACACAGTCCCACTTTCCATATATTAAAATGGCAGGATGCACACACACACGGTCTCACAGCTGTGGCTGTGGACCCCAAATAGGATGTGTTTTTTCCCCATTTAATTCAAAATTGATTCTAGCTGCCTATAAAATACATATTTATTCCATGGTGTCTAGGTTCTAAAGGATTCTTTTGCCATGAATCAGAGCACCTTCTTATTATATTTTAATACTGTTTGGGGGTATTTTCTTGAAAATCAGTACTGCTCAAAAACCTCAAGAGGAGGTTTTTGAAGCACCACACACTCCACTCTCTGAGATCATTACTGAAAATGTCTTCTCATTTTCCCCCGAAATTGGCATTTTTCTAGACATTCCTCGCGGACAGCAAGCCCCAAGGCTCTAACAAAGCCCCCGCCCGCCTGGGCGCTAGCACGTCCTCCTTTGTCCAGGGCTTTAGGGGAACCCGCCCACTCCTCAGATCACACAGCCATTCTGGGCCAGATGTATGGCTTAGGAAGTTGAGGCCTTACTGATGAGTAAATCTTAATCCGGTTTGTTGGCTAATTGCGCTCTGGGAAGGTAGTTTCTCCGCTGCCTGGCAGGAAGGATTAAGTCCCCGGTCTCCGGTGGTGCGGGGTTAAGCTCTGGGTTTGTAATGACTGAGTAATGAGACCCGCTCTCTGAGGACGCCTGGCATCCATCGATCAGGTTTCCCTTCTGCCGAGACAATGCCAGAAGTGGGCCCAGCAGTTAATTACGGGAAAGGTCAGAGGTCACGCAAAACCAACACAAATCTATACACTTTTCCATTCCTAACTGCACACAATGACCATGGCTCAAGCCAGTGGGAGGGAAGGTTCCCCCGACCCCACTTTGTGATCTAAGATAACTATGGGGTTCTGGCTCCTTGGTGACCTCTCCCAGCCCTACCATGTGGCTTCGGGCCACCGCACTTTGGCTCATGCTGTTCCTTGTGCCTGGAGCTCCCTCCAGGCCAAGCACCTTCTGCGCTCCAGCACCCCCTACCCTGAGGCTTCCCGGTTCGGCTTAAACCTCAGAACCTGGCAGGGTGTCAACCAAAGTCTGCTGAACCCCACATACACCAATGCTGACCAACCTCGTGACACACGAGGCAGTATGCAGGCCCTGCACATAGGTCTTACTTTTATTTTATTGAAAGAATTTGTTGGTACATATTCACGGTACATAACGATTACATGCATCGTGGGAAGTTGGTACCAGGATGTAACATGTCTCAACTCTTTACTTCCTCTCTCCCTTCATCTCCAGACCCCTTGCCCATTTGCAAACGATCCATCTCCCTGGTTCCTATGTGGCACCTTAATTTTACAGCAAGTGACGCCAAGACTCAGAGGTGCTCCTGCCCCGCCCAAGACCAGGTGGCTAATACAAGGGGACCTGGGAAGTGAGCCAGGCCACCTGCTTTCAAGTACATGCCATCTCAGTCACCGAGGGCCACACAGTGTCTGATTCCACTTGTGTGAAGTCTCCAGAACAGGCCGGTCCATTGAGACAGAAAGTGGACTGCTGGCTTCCTTGGGCCACCGGGCTGGAGGCCTGCCTGCCGAGTAGGGAGGGAGAGGACAGCTAGAGTCCAGAGTTTCTTTGGATGAAAAGATTCTAAAACTGTGGTGACGAGCAATTCTGAATTTACTAAAAGGCAGCGACTTGTGTCCTTTAAATGAGTGAACTGAAACTTAGAGACTCAAGTTAACGCTGCTGCCTTTGCTCTTATCCACCGGCTGGGTCTTCACGGCTCTGCTGGGGTGTGGGAAAACCACAGTGACACGCACTCTGAAGGGACCTCAATGCCGTCTGTTCGGCCTGGGATCACGGTGGGGCATGTGGCTCCCGGTACTCGGGGGGATGTCCCTACCACGCTGATGGGATAAGGGTCAGGGAATTACGCATTTCTCCCTCAGCAGCACCT
Source organism: Hystrix cristata (assembly GCA_004026905.1). Classification (NCBI taxonomy): domain Eukaryota; kingdom Metazoa; phylum Chordata; class Mammalia; order Rodentia; family Hystricidae; genus Hystrix; species Hystrix cristata. Next base: position 16,724 of record PVJO010013614.1, read on the forward strand.
TGAATGCTTCCTAGGAGCTGTTCCTGGGCTCTGGTTCAGGCCTAACGGACGATTTAGCAATCCGGTTGAGGAAAACCGGCCCACTGGACTGTCTGAGGTGACAGTGGAGAGGGGCCAGGGACTCTGCCAGCCCTCACAGAGGCTCCTATTGCTTCCTCCCACCAAGCACGGGCAGGTCATTCTCTCGTCCCCATCGGGAAAGGCAGGGAGACACCCCAGACTCCCAACCTGCAGGCTCTGAGAGACGCATGTAGTAGCAGACAAGCAGGAATGTGCAGTTGCCAGAAGGCTGGGCCCCCTCTAGAAGTGGTGAGCTGGGACCCTGGAGCTCCTCTAACCTGCTGCCCTGGGTTTCACAAAAGGGAAACTGAGGCCCAAAAGAGGGCAACTGGAGGACTGAGTTTATGAACAAATCAGAGCTGCAGCAGCTTGGATTCAGGACTCCCAGGGGGGCTTCCTCTCCCACCCTGCTGCCTCTCCTCCCCCGCCATCACCTCTGAGCTGGCCTGGTGCTGCTGGACTCCATTCCTTCTCTCCTAACCCTTCTGGGCTTTCTCTCCACCGGTAATAACAGTAACAGCAGTGCCCCAGCAGTGATCCGCACCAAGCCCCTCACATCAGCTCAGGTGGGATGGTCTCAACTTCCCTCTGCTCACAGGAAAAGAAACTGAGGCTCAGCGAGATCACTGATCTTGTAACTAGCAAAGCCAAAATTTTGAATGCCAGCAGCCAGCTCCTTATTCTACCTTCCTAAAGCTGGAGGCAACGGCCCAGAGCAGCACCACGTCTCAGCAAGCCACGGACGTGGGACAGTGTCCCGCCAGGCCTCCAGTCGCACGGAGTTGCCAGCCTGACTAGGTGCCTGAGCCAGGCTCATCGGCTCACGTGCGCAGAGCCCAGGCCACGAAGGACTGACCAGGCCCGGGTGGCCTGCGGGCTGGCAGTGGACGGGCAGGTGGCTGGGCCCCGCTGGAGCCCCCACCCTCCACCTCTCTCCCGGCTGACTAGTGTCAGTTGCCACCAAAGAAGGAGCCCTTGAATGAGGAGCTGCTCACGACGGGAGACCGAGGGCCTGGACTTCCTGCCTCCCTGAACTTGGCACTCAGCACACTGAGGCCTGACTGAGGCCCAGATACCTGCCCCGAGCCACCCAGTGCTGGAAGCCAGGTCTCTTGGGGGGTCCTCTCAGCTGGACAGAGACCCTGGAAGGAGGGGGCACGATCAAGCCCAGCAGCTGTCACCATCCCGGGCCAGAGGGCTTGGGCATCTGGCTGGAGTTGTGAACTCTCTCCCAGGGCCACAGCCCGGCCCATCTGCAGCACTCCTCAGAGGACCGTCCGGGACCTGCTGACCTGGCCCGCACACACGAGCCCGTCCTCTGTCTCAAGGCCTTTGGGGAAGGCCGACATCCATTTCAGTAGCATTCAAAGGCCAGCAAGCCCACAGTTTATTTTCTTAGAAATAATGGTTTTTTCTGGTTAGCATTCCTCTGATGGAAAAACAAATATAGTCACTGGAATAAGAAGCGGCCAGGAGGGGGCGAGAGGGGCTGCTGCCTGCGGAGCTGGGGGACACAGGGTTGGGAGGCGGGGGGGCAGAGGCCCCTAACCCTCCAAGAAACAAGGATTTAGAAGAAAAACCACCACGCAGCCACCAGGCAGCCTTCAGCCCATGCTCAGGCACGGCAAGCTCCCTTCTCAGACCTCAGCTTGTGCAGCTCCAAAGGGCAGGTGCTGCTCCGAAGGGTGGAAGAGGACACTGGGCTAGAGATTTTTAATGGTTTAACAAGATCATAGTTTATCTAGCACACAAGCTTTCCCCCTATCTGGGTCATGACAGGTTGAAACGAACCCCAAGCAAAATAAAAACAAGTATTTAAAATCATATTGAAAAACGAATATGGGCCCCTCATCGGTCTTTTTCCTCTGTGTCCCCGAGTCTTGTCTGTTTCCACACCCTGTTGTCATCCTGTCTTTCCCAGTCTGTCTGGGAGGTCAAGGGCAGGAAACAGGACTCAGCCCCAGCCCCGAGCCTGGCGGGGTGCATGTGCTGCGGACATTCTGGATGCCCGCTTGGTTCCAGGTGGGCAAACCAAGGCTCAGAGAGGCGAGCCTGCCTCCCAGGCCTAACTGCTAACAGCACGAGCTCTTTATCTTTCCTTCTGCAAGCGGAGATAGGTGCTAAGGACTCTCCGGGTGTCATGGACTCTGCCGCAGAGGTGGGACCAGTTGCGAGCCACACCGCCTAATTGCTAGCTGACAGTAACTTGGAATTTCAAGGTGCGTCCACTTTCTTCCTGCCCACGGTTCTGCCGGACTTGAGCGCTTTCATCTTGGGCAGAGCACAGGTTAGTGTGCATAATTGCATGTTTTAAGACATGAAGGAGAATTTCCCCCCACCGCCGCCCCCAGCCTACCTCCTACCGCCTTTCCTGGCCTCCCCCAAAGCAGAATTCTACCTGAACTTCAATAAAGTGTGCAGTGATGATGATGAAAATGATTTAATAAGGTCACAGACATTATTCCCTAAGAAGGCCAATTGGTTTTAAGCTTTTTTTTTTTCTTTCTGATGTTAAACTAAATGGATCACTGGGTATGTTATTACGAGTTTCGTTAAAACGCTTTAATAACATGGTCTGTAATTTACCTACCTTCAGTGATTGACAAGTAGGCCCCAGGGATATAAAATTCAGGAAGTGACTATTTACATTCATTACATACATGCTAATTTTGTGATCTCTGATGTCCGTAAGATTGTCATTTTTTCTTTTCACACACACACACACACACACACACACACACACACACAGAGAGAGAGAGAGAGAGAGAGGGAAAGGAAAATAGTAATATATTTAATATACTGTGGCCAAAACAAAAATTTATTTCCCCTAAGAGTTTTAATTATAGCATTTTGGAAAAGGCCCGAGTTGGAACTTGCAAGTGGGATAAACCACTTGAATAAATGGTCTAAAAAATTAAGTACACATAGAAGAGGGTGATGTGCACTGCTGGCTCAGACTAAACAGTGATTAGCAAGGGGGTCTTAGTGATTTAAACAAGCCATTTGAGGGCGGTTTGCTCCTCATTTGAGGCCTGGTCCTGATTATAAACGAGAGCTTTTAATTAAGATTAGCAAGACCCAATTCAAGCTATAATTTGGTCCTTTTCCTTAGCAAATGTCTATGAAAACAAGGCAATTAAGGTTAAATGAGTTGAAGCATTTAAAGAGGATGAAATGCCCCCTCCTCACCCTAGCCTGCCCCTCCGGCAGAATAAGCACAAACAGGCCTGGCTAATTCAGACCAGGAGGCTGGTACAGGCTGTCCCTGCTGGCTTCCAAAGGCCCATACTCAAGGGGCTGGGCGAGTTGGGGATGCACGGGCTTAGCCAAAGGAGGAGAGACAGAGGAATGGCATGTGCAAAGGCCCTGGGGTAGGAAAGATCTGAGGAGTCTGAGGAACTAAGAAAAGACAGTGCTGCTGAGGTGAGGTTAGAGGGAAAAGGACAAAAAGCAGGAGCTCGAAGTGGGTGGGCTCAGTGCTTGGCTAAGTGCGAGAAGGTACATCTCCCAGCTACAGGACGGGTAACACAGTTCTAGCCCCTCGTGTTCACAGGACTTGTCTCAAACGAGCTGGGTGCAGTGGCGGGGTGGGGGACAGGTAAGAAAGGAAAGGGTCTCCACAGCCTCCTCCATCACTCTCTAGCTATGGAAACTCCTTCTCATGCCTCCCAACGGGCAGCTGGGGGCTGCCATGGCAGCGCCTGTCAGCTGGGCCATCTGGCTACAGACTGAACTCTGGCAAAGTCTGCCTCTGGCCCCAGTCTCTGGTAGTCACACAGGTGATCACTGAGCCTAGGGGACTGGGCTCCGAGGCGGGGTGCCGTAGATGACAACTCACCTGTCTGGGGAGCCAGAGAAGGCCTTCTGGAAGAGGCTACTTTGGGACCCATCCGCCCACCCTTTCCTCCCTGCTGGGTTCATGGGAGTCAAACAGGTCCCGGGTCCTGCCCCTGAGGTGCCTGCCTTTCGCGAGGAAGGCCAGCAACCCCTAAATGGAGCACGATGGGTTAAAATAGAGTTGGGAACAGATCTGGAGAGGGCAACACAGAGGGGCAGCCACCTGTCAGACGACACGGGCCTGCCCGAGGCCTCCACATACACGCATTGACCGCAAGTTACTTCCAGTTGGGCCAAGATGCAAATCATCAAGGGGGGCTGATTTATCCTCCGCTTCCCCCAGAGACATACTGGCGGGCCGAGCCCCTCCGGCGGCTGCAGCTGGCCAGGCATACGGGCCAGACTGCACCCGGACACAGCTGCACACGTGGAGGCTGCCAGCCACAGAGCAGGAAGGTCTCGGAGCCGCCTGAGTGGGGGTAGGCTGCCCCTGGCGCTGGGTTTGCTAAAGGGAATTTCATAACCAGCAGAAACTCCAAGGCGATAAGAGGCTCAGTCAGCCCCGGCCAGGGCTTCTCGGAACCCGGCCCCTCTTCCTGTGAAGAACTGGGGGCCTGGAACCTCTCATGGTGCTTACTCACTGGAGGAGACAGCAGTCTCTGAGATCTGTGGGACAGGGTGCTTTGCCCCCTGCAGAGCCCCAACCAGCTCAAGGGCTGTGGATGCAGGACCTTGGGGGAAGAAAACAGGTTTTGTCCACCATGAAAATGATTGCCCGGGTGGTGCGGTGATCGATTACTGATGTCTGCTGCGGGAGAAAATGGTGGTGTATTTGTCATCCCCGCACGAAAGGAAGCCTCCTGTCCCATGAATTTTTAATTGCGTCTTCTTGGGAGGTGGTTAGGGGTGAATGGCACAGATGTCTGTCTCTATGGGGATATGGATGTATACATAAGGTTTATAGAAACAGCCTCCACTGTATGACATGCCTCTTTTTCTGTACAGGAGATTGCTGGGAAAAGACAAAACTTCACTCCTTTTCACATATTGAACAACACTGTGATAAGCAACTTATCATGATTGACAGCAACACAATGAGATGGTCATTACCAAAGTCATGGTCGCCGACACTGCATCAGCACCGCCTGCAGCCTCAGCATCCCCACCACCAGCATCCTCGCCACCACCCTCATCTTCCCCGTCATCTTCCTGCCACTGTCATTACTACCACCAACATCCCCATCCCCATCTTCATCATCATCACTGTCAGTGTCGCCCCCATTAACAACAGCATCATCATCCACGTCATCGTCACCACTAGAAACACCAGCTTCATCATCACCATCTCCTTCACCACCATCTTTCATCGCCACCGTGACAGCAAGCCGTGCTTACACAGCACAGCCTCCGCACTAGGCTACGTTAAAGTGCTTTAAATACATGAACTCAGTCACCCACACACTCTGTGAAGCAGGCGCTAAGAGTATGTCCACAGCACACATGACAACCCAGTGACCTGCCCCGGCTGCACCGGCAGCATCTGGCTCCAGAGTCCACGCATCAGCGTCTCTGCTCAGTTGAGTAAGGACTGTGTGTTCTCTTCTTGGGGCAGAAAGAGACAGAGAGCAATGGCCACCTGCAGATACAGTGGTGTGGAGAGATGGTCCCGCCACACTGCTCCCAACCTTGGCAAGACCTCCACCCTCTTGGGCTTCCATGTCCCATCTGTAAACCAAAGAAGTGAACATCTGGATGGTCTCCACACTCCATCATGCCACCGCTGCACGTGGCTTGCCAGTCCCCAGAAGTCTGCACACTCCTCCCAGGGAAGCCAGCGGGGACCCGATGGACCTCGGGCAAATGCTCCAAAGACTGTGTGGATGCAGACTGATGACTATGGGTGAGTCCCAGGGATGGAAATCTGATGGAAGCAGAACAGGGTCTGCGCAGGTCCCCTCACTCAAGGAGCTTTGGGAGCAAGGAGCTGAACAGCATCATCCTCTCTGTTCCCACTGCTTACTCTACACAGCATGCCCCTCCATCCTAAGTACTTTCCACAGGAGCTGGGGATTTAGCTCAGCGGTTAGAGTACTTGCCTAGCAAGCATAAGGCCCTGAGTTCGATCCCTGGCACCAAAAAAAAAAAAAAAAGACTTCCCACTGACAAATAATCTCAGTCCATACAGGGGCCACAAGCCGGCCAGCTCCAGAGGGCAGGGACTAGGGGGCACCATGATCCACATCTCCCAGGTACCCAGCACTGGGGGGGGTGGCAGAGGGCGTCCCCCTTCTGATCTCACAGGGCCACAGCTGCTGAGAGGTCCTGGGGACCGATGAGGGTGGTGGCTGTGACCATGGTAGGGGCACGCACATCTATACACTGAACAAATACTGTATACTGACTGGCCACTGTGAGCCATGTGCCAAGACAGGCGGGTCCACAGCGCCCTGCAGGGTCTTGGTCTTCAGGATGAGCTGCAACAGGGAACAGTGTGGGCCCAGGTAACCGAAGGAGAACCGAGGCTCCATGAGGCCAATCTGCCAGGCATCCGCGGAAGAAGTGGCTGTAACCCAGGGCTTGACACAGGGTCATGAGGACACCGTGGCTGGAAGGGGCCTCCCTGGCCCGTTCACTTCACCAGGCTTCTCATGAGTTGCTCATCTCGTATAAACTCCGGGCTGGGCAAAGACTAAACATTCCCCATACACCGAGCTGGTGCCAGGCCCCGCCCAGGAGCCAGGAACACGGTGGTGGACCAGGCTCTCGGTGAGTGAGCGCTCGCTGACAGGTTTGGAGTGAGGGAACCAGCAGCAAGCCCACCCAGGGCCCTCAGTAAAGGAGCTCACAGTTCAGAGGGGAGCAAGAGAGGTAACCATAACCCAGAGCCAGAAAAGCTACGTTAGAGGGTTCCGGGAGCATGACGGGTACTCAGTGCAGCCGTGCATGCGTGTGTGCGTGTGTGTGTGTGGTAATGGGGATCAAACACAGGATTTTTGCACTGAGCCACCCCCCCATCAAATGTATTTATTTTGAGACAAGGTCTCATTAAGTTACTAAGTTGTCCAGCCTGGGCTCAAACTTGCAATCCTCCTGCTTCAGCCTCCCAGACTGCTGGGATGACAGGGACATGCCACTGTGCCTGGTGAGACTGTTCTTTCTGTCTTCTGTCTGCCAGTTTCTAATGCCAGGTGGTCAAACCAGCACCCCAGGTACAGTGAAAGGAGGCTGGACAGACGGACAAGACAGAGGACCTGAGCCAGCCTAACAGTGTGGCCGGCTCCTGAGCGGGTCCCTTCGGGAAGCTATAGGCCACACGGGGTGGTTTCGGTTTGAAGTTAGGGATCTGGGGGGAGATCACCCGAGGCCTTTACCCACCCCCATATCCGGTTAGAGACAGATGTACAAATACAGCATATGAGGCTTCACCTCAATTTCTTTAAAAACAGCAAAAACACTAAAACGTGAATGAGAGTCAAGTCTCCAACTTCTACCCTCCAGGGAAGGGGCTATGTCCCAGGACGGCCTGCTGCCTCCTGAGAGAAGCAGGGAAAGACCCAGAGAAGCCCACGCTGTCCCTGCCTGTGGCAGCACTGGCCACCTAGGGGCAGCTGCAGGCCCTGGGTGGGGGACTCACCTTCACACTGTCTCCCTTCCCCCTTGTAGCCTGGCTTGCAGAGACATTTGTAGGACTTGGGCGTGTTCTGGCAAATGGCATCAATGTGGCAGTCATCTGTCCCCTCAGAGCACTCATCCACGTCAACTGCTCCTGCAGGGGTGGAGAGAGGACAGGTGAAATGTGGCCGGGAAGAAAGCAGAGGGGGGTGTGGGCAGGGCAGCTCTTGCCTCCATCCTTCCACTGATCTCCAGGGTACTGGAGACTGGCAATACAGGTCTTCCCCTGGGTGCCACGCCTCAGCCTACAGAGGCCAGCGGCAGGACCGGCCTTCAACCAGGCAAACCCAACTCTTCCGTGCCTCCGAGCCTAACTCGGGAATCTAGGCGTGAACCTGCTTCTCAATCCCAACTTCCAGGATGGCTCAGCAGCAATCCAGTCTCTCCTCAGGGTCTGTGAAAGAATGGGGCCCTGGGGTGTGCAGTACAGGTAAGCAGCTCACCGGGGGCAGAGGCTGGACCTCACCACAGAACCGGCTGCCCTGGAGGCCATGCTACATCTGGCTAACTGGATAAAATACAGCAGACAGACAGCAGGACCCAAGTGAGCGGTGCTAGGGTAGCCCCCAGGGAGAGCTTGGAATGTCTCCGTCCCCTCATTCCCTGGCCTCATGCTAGGTCATATGGTCCCCACAAATGTCCACTCTGAAATCTTCTCCTGGCTGACATCTGGGTGCTAAACCTGTGGGGAGGCCTCTCCCCCAACTCCTAAGCCTCTTCTTTCTCCAACCCAGTCCCAAGGCTCCAGCCCAGCCCCCGGGGAAGAAAGGCACCAAAAGGAACACAGCAGAATGACTTCCCCGCTCACACACGCACACACAAGCATACACGTGCACACACCCACACCCAGCGTCACTGGCCAGCGTGGCTGTATGTGCTCAGGTGGGCGGTCCATCTTCTACAGCTGCCCAAAGCGTGCGAGAAAGTGGCTGGGAGGCAGTCAAAGAATGCGGCAGGTCAGGGGCCGGCAGGAACTTGGGTGAGGGTCCCCTGGGGCAGTGGCAACCGTGAGACCTTGTATAGGTCTGGCACTGACTCAGGGGCCAGGCTCAGGATTTGGCTCAGTGGTTAGAGTGCTTGCCTTGCAAGCCCAAGGCCCCAAGTTTGATCCCTGGCACTAAAAAATACTGACTCAGGGGCCAGGAGCCAGCGGCCAGGGAAGACCAATCTACATACTTCCAGGGCAAGGGTGGGGCTGCTTCTGGGAGAGGACCAGCAGGGCATCTGATCACAGATAAGATCTGGTCCCTTCCTAAGGGCCAGCGTGTGGGAATGGGGGACAGGAAACTGCCTGTGGCTCTGCATCCCCTTGAGCACTGCACTCCTAATCTCCCCCTAGACAGGTGTCCACATCAGGACAGAAGGGGTGTTGGTCAGGGGTGGGTGGGGCTGTCTGCCAATGTGTCTTATAAATGCATCCTTAGCAGGGGGTGGGGAGAGGGCGGGGAGCTGGGGAGGGATTTGTGGACACAGGCTCCCCAGCCATGCTCCCGGCTGGCCTGGGCTGGAGGTCCCTGGTGAGGGCAGCCTGGCCTTCCATCACAGGGTCACTTTGACTTTGGTTGGTTTGTGCTGGGGACCAGCTGCTGGGCTTCCACAGTCCCTGGACTTCCAAGAAGGAAGGGGACAGGAGGCAGAGGCACACACAGGAATACTCACAGAAGCGAAGGACCCCAAAGCCTAGAAGAGACATCCACAGACCCGGATGGGGGACAGGCAGCGAGGCCTAGCTGCTTGAATGTGGGGCATGGATAAAAGCTCGGCTCCAACCCCGGAATAGTGGAAGGGGCCTGGCACCCTTGCACCCAGTGTGACTCCCAGGAACAGAACTACATCGCCAAAAACACACCCCAGGGACCCAGGGATGTGGGGTTGGGATGGAGCAGGGTCCCACAGGACCCTCCTGCTCCCTCTAAGGAGAAGCAGGGAGGAAGCGTCCCTGAAAATGGAGAGAATGTGACTCCGCCTTTGCCCGGGAGCCACTTCCAGGCAACCAGAGAGCTGGAGGGGACAGGGTGGGAAGGTAAGAAGTCCCTGTGAAATCTGCGGGGCACCCCACACTGTCACCTCTGCTGCTGGCTGGTCCCTCCTGTCCCCTGCCCTCTAGGAGGTCCACCCCTGGTTTCCGCTCCCCTTGTATCCCCATCTGCTGCCTTTCCGTGTCTGTCTGTCCATCTTCTCTCCTCTGCTCCTGCCTGCCCATCTCTTGGCAGGCATCCCCATCCTTCCTCTCTCCCTCCCTGCGCCCTCTGGCCGCCCCTCCCGGTCCCCCGAGTCTTTCCCGGTGTCAAGCGTCCCCACGGGCAGCGCAGTCCACCCAAGCCCCCTCCTTCCATCTGTTTCTCCTTCCTGCTGTCCAGTGCCTCGCTTTCTTCTCTCTGCTCCAGCGCTCTGCTCTCTTCCCTGCCCTCGCATCTGTCTTTCTCCGAGCGTCTTCCTGCGTCCTTTTGTCTGTTCCCCTGCGCCTCCTTTTCTGTCCGTCGGTCCTCCATCTCCCCTCCCTCTTTCTCTCCTTGTCTCCCCACTGGCCTCCTCGGCTCCTCTCGGGCCTCCTTCGCCCACGTCCCTGTCCCCTGGGGGAGCTCCCCTCAAGCTCGGGGGTGCCCTCGGCCACGGCCGTCGCGCGTCCTTTTCTCCGCCCGCCCCCGCTCCCCTCCCGGGCCCTCAGCCCACCCCGCCCCTGCTGTGCCTCGCCCGGGGGGGGCTGGGGAGGGGGCGCCCCGGGCCGGCTCAGAAGTTACTTTGCAAAGAGGCGGGGCGGACGCGGGGCGATCGGGGCTGCGGGTCCCGAGGGCGCGGGGTGCGGGGACTCCCGGACTACTACTCTGCCCCCCCACTCCCTCCGCCCCGCGCGGCGTTTACCTGGGAGCCCGCTGCCCCCCGCCAGCCTCTCTCGCGCGCCCAGGGCGAGCAGCACGCACAGATGCCAGCGCACGGCCGCCGCGCCCATGCTCGCTGCGGGCCGGGCCGGGCGGGCGTGCGGGGCGCGGAACCCTCCGACCGCCGCTCCGAGCGCTCCGCGCTGCTGACCGCTCCGCCGGCGCCGCGCTCCGAGCCCCCGTGCGGGCGCGGAGGACGGGCTGACAGCCGCGCTCTCATTGGCCCGCGGCCACAAGGGGCGGGGCGCTGCGTGGGGTCGGCCAATGGGCGCGTGCGGCCAGCCCGAGGGGCGAGGGGTGGGCGGGGCCTCGGGGGCCCTCGGTGGCCGCCCCCTCCCCCCGGGAGGGCTGCAGGTGGGGGGTGGGGCCCGCGGGCGTGGGTCTCGGTGGGGCCTCTGTGCTCGCGCCCGGGGCCCTGCGCCCCGAGCCTGGGGCGTCGAGAGCGGGGGCGGCACCCAGCCCAAACAAGCGCGATGGAGAGGAGGGAGCCGCGGACCGGCTCCCGAGAGGACAGAGGCGCGGGGGCGCCGCGGGCGGCGAAGGCGACGTCTCGTCCATGCGGCCGTCGGTCCACGCGGTCATTTGTCCACGTTCCCCGAGCGCCGGATGGTGCCCGGCGCTGCCCGGGCGGCCGCCAACAAGCCAGATGGGGCAGACTGGCGAAGATGCGTGTGCGTGTAACGGGAGAACTTTTGGCCACTCCCCCCAGGACCCCGGTCTGTGCAGCGCGCTGTCGTGGGTGCCGTCTGCGACAGCACGAGGCGGCGGACCACGACGCGGCAGCCCCGACGCGTACAGCCCGCCAGTGCGAGCCTGGGGCCTGCAGTCAGAGCCGGTCGGCGGTGGCGGGGACAGCGGGGGCGTCGCGGGCACCCTGCTCGGGCTGCCCTGGGGTCTCCACCTGACGTCCTCGGCCTTGGAGTCCGGCGGACCCGCCCAGCTCACGAGGCGCGGCTGGGAATAAATGGCCCCTCTCAGCTCCAGGCTGGACGCTTGCAGGGAAGAAAGTTCAGCAAACCCCAAGGCCCATCTCCTTGACAACCACCAATAAGAGATCCTTTTTTCTTCTCCTGCTCTCCGGCCCGGCTCAAAGACAGGACCTTTTCTTTTTGTCCACTCTGCCTGCGCCAGTGCGCGCCCAACCTTTCCCCTCGGCGCCCTCCCGGCCCCAGCACGAAGCCTACCCCGTGCTCTCAAGCTGCCTTCGTGGGCATCTCGTCCGCCCCAAGAGAAATCGGTGTCCCGCTGGCTCTGGCTGCCACTGTAACTTGGCACTAGCTTGTGGCACTGGCCTGGTAGCCGAGAGGAGGGTCCTGCATGTGGGATGACCCGAAAGGGCCAGAGAGGAAGGAAGTGCTGGTCTGGCTTCCTCTAAATCCCCTGCTCCTACCCCATCCCTGCACCCACATTTTCTGCCTGGTTGGTCCTGGCTGGGGCTTTATTTAGGGAGTCCCTTTCTTGTGCAAGGGGCAACAGGACAATACGTGTGTTCGGGGGATCCTTTTGGCGGAATCCGACTTACCAGAAACAATATCCTTTAATGTGCCCCCAACCCTGTCCAGGTATCCCCCCAGGTTGATGGCAGCATGGAAACTTTCCAGGCTCTGACCCCCGAATCCAGGGGATGGAGGAAAGTTGTAGCTTGTTATACTGTGATGGCCCACAGCCCAGGGACAGCCCCCACTTACTTATATGAAATTTTGGTTCTCAAGTAACTGCTCAGGTCAAGGTTGCTGGGGACCCCCGTACCCCATCCAGATGTGCAGCCAGAGAAAAGGTTCCTATCAGAAGGGAATCACTCACGGTCTGTGTGGCAGAGTCAGGGACCGGGTGGAGGGGACTGAAGACACCTGCAAGCCCCTCACTGGTTCTCTCTGGGGGGTGGCTTATGGGACAGAGAGCAGAAGGTCACTTCTGCCCCGTGGCCTGGAGCTGGGCATGAAGCGGGAGGAAGGGAATTGCCTGATGGACGAGGATAGGTGGACGGAGAGAGTGTGCAAAGGTCCACGGAGAGGCAAGGACCATGCCAGCGAACAGGCACATGGTCCAGAAGCACCTTGAAAGCTGTCCAGCACAGCTACATGGTGTGTGACAGTGACATGACAGGAGGCTGCCCACAGAGAGACTGGTGTGTCTGTACCAGGATGGGATGGGTCAGTGGGGAGGGAACCTAAAAGCCAAGACTCTGGCAAGGTGGTCTTGGGATCCTTGGAGACTGAGCTGGGAGATATCACCTTCCCAAGACCCAAGAGCTCCTTGTGTGGCAAATGCAGCTCCCGGCCCCTCCTCAGCAAGTCTGGGCCCCCAGAAACTGCTGGCAAAGAGAGCCCCAAAGATACCTCTGCTTCTCACACCCTCAGCCTGAGTGTCCCCTCTGCCAGCAGCCCCCCTCGTTCCCCTTGTTCACAAGGTTTGCCCTTCCTCTCTGCCTCACCCCCATCCCTGCCCACAAGCTGGGTGCAAGGTTCCTGAGACCCCAGGACTTCCTCCATCAAGCCAAGCTCACCCTTGCTTCCCATCTATCTGTCTCTGCCCATACCGGGGCCCCCCAGGGCCAGCACACAGCAGATCTGTGTCCAGGGCCACATCTCCCCAGCCAGAGTTTAAGGATTATTGTCACATGAAGGAGTGGGTGACCGGACAAAGAAACAGGCAGACATCTGAGAATGCTTATTGCTCCAGGGAAATGATCCTGCGGCTATTGGACAGGCCCTAGAAGAATAAATCCAGCTGCCCACTCTGTCCTGGCCACCCCCAGTCTGTGCCCTGTGGAAAGCTGTGGGGGTCAGCAGGACCCACGGCCTTGGGTGCCGGAGCAGGCCACCCGGGACTTGGGGCTCTTTGGCTCCCCCTGGCGACGCCTTGCAGGGTTGTGAGGAGTGGCGCTTCCCTCCCCTCTTTGGTGTTTAGGACTCTCTCCTACCAGGGTGGCAGGCCTAGGTTTCCTCTCTATGTAAGTGAAGACTGAGCCCGACAGGAATGGCACAGGACCTCTCTGAAGCTCACCACTAAAACTGATGCCAGGATCTTGTGTGTGTGGTTGAGGAGCAAACGAGATGCTGCCCCAGAAGCCCTCAGAAGCATCATGCACACAGACATCAGTACCTGGTATTAGGGCGATCATTATACTTATTACAATTACTGTTACTGCTACTAGTTCTGACACTATTGCTGCTACTAGTAGGTGATAGTAATATCTAGCTGGTGAAGAACGCCCGACTTGGAAAAAATTTCCTCAGAAAGAGGTCTCTTGCTTACTAACGGTTGTGAAATTTCATTGAGAATATGGTATCAAGTTCCCTGTAAGCATAAAATATGGTTACACAGATGTTAGGCCTCAGGGTTGATCTCACAGGCTTTTGTCCTCTTTTCTTATGAAAAATGGTATCGAGCATGGTGGTACATGCCGGTAATCTCAGCATTCTGGGAGGCTGAGGCAGGAGGATTGAGAGTTTGAGCCCAGCCTGGGAGACTTAGCAAGTCCTGCTCTCACAATAGAAAGAATTGGGGATATAGGTAACTGTGAAGGCTGTGAGTTCAATCCCCAGGACAGCAAGAAAAGAAAGAAAAAAGAAACAAGAAATAACACCGGTTCTTGCTGCATACTTCTTTAGACCTTTAACGGGAGTCGTGCTCTGCAATCCCTGAGTGAGCCTGGGCCGTGAAGGCCCTTCTCCTGGCCTGTCCTCTCCGGCGGGTCTCAGTCTGCCTGAGCTCCCAATGCAGACTCTGAAGTGGCTGCCTGAGTTGTGGGACGGCATATTCCGGTCGGTCACCATGTGGAGGGACGTGGTTGTTAGGTGGGCCCCACACAAACTGTGACACTATGTTCACCATCCAGGTGGCTGATGTAGGGCTGGCTCAGAGTCATGTTGTACATCTTTCTAACTTGCCAAAACCTGTTGGAACTCTTGGCGCCACCCCACTCTGCCAGGCCAGAGAGGCACGGGGCAGGGTGGGGGCAAGGAGGGTGTCTCGGAGGCGCCTAGTGGGGCTCAGGGTTCCCCATAACCTCACCGGCACTGAGCCTTACAGGTCACCAGTGTGTCCCCCTGCACCTCCGGGGCGCAATGGAGGAACTGACTCAGGTTCATGGACCTGTGGGAAGGAAAAACTGCAGATGAGACCTGGAGACGGCCCATCTGGACAGATGGGGAGACTGAGGTCCAGTCCCACAGACCTGCCGCTCTTGGACATCTCCATCCTGCACCTCAAGCTCCACCCATGGGGCCCTCAGTTCCTCCGGCCTGAGCACCCGGGGAACCTCTGCAGTTCCCCCCTCTTGCAATGCCCTTCCCTATCCTCTGGGCCTGGCACACAGCTGTGTGCCTTGACGGCATGGCAGGATGGGGCAGCATGCTGAGCTTTGCTCTAAACACTTTACACGGACAAACTCCTGGGGGGGTGGACAGGTGCCGTCTTCCCCATTTACAGCCATGGGGAGTGCGACACAGAGAGGGTCCGTACAGATGTGACCACTCGTGACTACTCCAAGTGAGAAAAGTCTCGGGCAGTGATAAGACTTTGCAGAGATCTGCAGGGGGGCCATGAGATAGTGTGCGAGAGTGTGTGTGTGTGTGTGTGTGTGTGTGTGTGTGTGCGCGCATGTGTGTGTGTGTGGTCAGTCAGGACCTGAACAGTCGTGATGGGCTGCCGATGGGGGTGGGGAGAGGTTGGGAGCCTGCCTCAGGTTCATGGAATGGTCTTGGTCTTTAAACTTCCAGAATCTTTTCTTTTTTACATGCAGCTTGTGGCCAGGGACAGCCCCCTCCCAGGGTGTCTGAACTGCCACCTGGTAGGAGGAGGGCAAAGGGGTGGTGCTTGGATCTCAGGTAAGTGTGCAAAACACCCTCCCGGCCTGCTGGCGCTGATTGTGCAAGAACACCTTCTACACAAAAATTCATACTTTTTTCCTGTTTAAAAAGTCATATCTGTTCAATTTTAAAAAGACCCAGCAGGGACATCAATTAACATTCTGCTCTATTTCCTTCCAGTCTTTTTCCTATGAGCTTATACATTTTTAAAAAAAATTAAATTAAGAACATCTTACATATACGGCATGTATTTCTGGCTTCTATATTTATTCTACTTAGATCACCTTTATAGAGACATACTTTACATACAAATAAGATGCACCACCCTAAGTCTGTAATTCATTGAGTTAAAATTTTCTTATTGTGGAAAGATATACATAACGTAAAATTTACCATTTTAAAAAGCACAGCACAGTGGCATCAAGAACATTGACACTGTAGTGGTAATATTGCCTCCATCCACCTCTACGACATTTTATCTTCCCAAACTGGAACTCCATCCCCATCAAACTTGCCCTAATTCAGCTGCCCCAGCCTCTAGCAGCCACCATTCTACTTCCTGTTTCTGTGAATTTGGCACCACAATGGTGGAATCATACAATCTTGGTCCTTTTGTATCTGATTTATCTCACTTAGCATAACATGGTATTTTGAGGACTCAGCCATGTTGAGCCCGTATCAAAATTTTACTTCTTGTTTAGTCAGGATCATGTTCAATTGTGTTTTTACAGCATTTTTTCTCTATCCATTCACCCGTGGTTGGACACGTGGCTATTTCCACCTTTTGTCTCTGGTGGGCAAGGCTGCTATGAACATCGGTGAGAATATCTTTGTTTGAGCCCCGCTTTCGATTCTTCGGAGTAGATATCTTGCAGAGGGATTGCTGGATCATATGGTAATTCTATGGTTAATGGTTTTTGGAGAAAATGCCACTTGAGTGGCTGCAGCATTCAGTAAGCTTTAACAAGCATCTACACCTGTCTAATCTCCATTGCGATCAAGACAGAGAACATTTTTCATACAGCCAAAATTTCCACTTGCCCTTGCCAGGCAATTTCCCCGATTCCTCAACCCAGGCAACTACCGATCTGGCTTCTTTTCCTGTCTGAGTCTTTTCATTCAACATGTTTTCTGAGTTTTATTCAACACGTGTATTCATGCCACTTATTTTCTCTCATTTTATTCAGAACCATAAGCATGAGATCTTTAAAATCTTTTGTTTGATTTTTAATTTTGTTAGTGCATGTGTGCAGTACATAAGGATTACATTCATCATGGGGAGTTGGTGCACAGACAGAACACATCGTGATTCTTTTTTCAGTCCCTTCCTCTCCCCTCCCTCCATCTCTTGGTTCCCTTAAAGTGTGATTTTTAATCAATTTTTAAAAATTGGTTTTAAAAATTGGTATTCTGTGGCAGGGATATATCATAATTTCCTTAACTAGTCGAAACATTCTAATTTCTTTGCTGTTATAAACAACACTGAGTGAAACACGCTTGTCTGGAAATGTGATTATTTTGTTAAAATGATTTTAAGGAGGTGGAATTATTAGGTGGAAGGGAATGAAAGTTTTATCTCCTTACATCCATTGCCAAAGTGCTTTTCTGAAAGATGTTACTAAGTCCTGTCAATCTGACCTCCTGGGCTTCTTTCCGATCCATGGTGCCCTCCTTCCGCGGTCTCCTTGCCCTTCAGGGTCACGACTTAGCGCCCTTCCCAGGCCTCCACCTGAGGCCCTTTCCGCCTACCTGGGCTGCAAGCGACTCTTCAAACCCGAAACTCATGCTGTGCTCCCAGGAAGTGGTACCACGGGGAAGGGCTTCAAGGCTGCAGCTGGGCAGGAGCCTCCGTCCGGCACAGTCAGGACACCCCTGGAGTTGGGGGCACAAATGGGTCAAGGGTCACCGGTCCCCTTCCCTGCCTTTGCCACCTGTGCCTGGACAGTGGGGCAGCAGAGTGGGCACTGAGAGTAGACATGGTGGGGAGATGCTTGCCTGGATTCCCAGAAACAGTTTCCACAGGACTCATTGGCGCCACCACCTCTAGTGATATCCAAAGAGGAAACCATGGTGCTGGCCAGCAGCGTCCCCGGGTGGGGGCCCAGGGTCCAGAAAGAAGAGTTCTTGGCCCAGGAACCCCCAGCTTTTCCATGCTCTGAGGGCGTGCCCCTGGTGGCCGCTCTGAATGGAAGATGCCAGCCCTTCTGTGGTCCCAGACTCGGTCTAGTTCAGCTCTAGATTGTTCCCGGCACACAGGAGGAGGCGCGAGGGTCACCATGATAAAGTTTCCCCGGTGCACAGGGAGCCATTGTGGCCTCTGGACGCCTGTATCTCTGGGGAATGCTGGGGGAGTGGACCCCGGCCGGGGCAGCGTGATTGGGGGCTGGGGCTCACCCTGCCCAAGGCCAGGTCCGCCCTTCTGTGTCCAGCCTTGTGATTGTGAGGCAGCCAGGGCAGGTCATGGCGATCGTGACTGTGGACATCTGCAGGACAGAGCGCTCCGGACATGCTGGGACTCTTGTGTCCCCTGCTTTGCAGATGGAGAAATTGGGACCAAGAAATGTTAGGTGTACCCACCCCAGGCTGTGCTGGTACCCCCTAAGTAGTGTGAGAGAGACAAGGAGGGATTCAGTTGTTGTGACAACACTCAACAGGAACAGGGGAGAGAATTTGTTCCATCTGGATGCTGGGGACACAGGAAGAGACAGGCTGTGCCTGCGGTGAGCAGAGGGAGAGGGAGCCACGATGCCAGCCTGGATGCCAGCTGAGGGCCTGTTCCTGGGCCTGGCCTTGCTCCTTGCTGCTGAATCGCTCACAGATCTCCCACAACTGACCACAGAAGCCATGGTGGACTGGAGCGGGCACAGCTACTTAGCCGGCTGTGTGTCCTCAGGGAAGTTACTGAGCCTCTCTGAGCTTCAGCTTCCTTACGTTTAAAAAAACAGAAGACCCGTGAAGTTCCTGGCGTGGTGGTCATACAATCGGCACTCAATAAGTACTGATACGAACTTTAGGTGGGGAAGGATCAGGGCTAGTGTGCACACATGTAAAGTGAAGCATGGGATCTCAGCCTGGGTGGGACAAGACATGTGACTTGGAGGCTGGGGTCACTGGAGCAGCCCTGCTCCATTGGAAGGAGGCTGTGACTGTTATTAAGAAGCACTTAGCAGAGCAGTGAAGCACAGTCCTGGGTGTGTCTGGTTGGGTGGTGGAGGTGAGACCTTGGGTGCGAGACCTGCTCCTGAGGGTGGTGGGCTGGGGTCCAGCTGAGCTTACAGCTGTGGCTTCACTCCCGGGAGCCTGAGCCCTGACTCGACCTCAAAGACTCATCAGAGCTGATCCCTCGGCCTCAGACAGCATGGCTGCCTTGTGCTCTCTGGGTCCTGCCCCTTCTGAGGTCGGAGGCTCAGGTTGTCGTTGTCCTTCATTTAGGGAGATGTCTGTGTGCTAGTCAGCTTTTCTGTCACTGGGACACAATACCCAATACCCACAACTTAGAGGAGAAGAGGTCTAATTGGGCTCATGGTTTCAGGGGATTCAGTTCATGGTACGCTGGGTGCAAGGCAGGAACAACATGGCAGAAAGACATAGTGGAGGAAACGTCATAGTGGCCAGAAGAAGGGAAAAAAGGGAGGAGCTGGGGAGAGAGATGTGCCCTTCTAGGCTATGCCCCCCAGTAACCAGCCTCCTCCCACAGACTCTACCCCCAAAACATTTAGCTATAAGTTCCTCAGTAGACTAATCCACCAATGAGTACAGCACCCCATGACTCAATCACTCCCCCCAAACCCTGCTTCTGTTCTCATGAGGCTTTGGGGGTATATTCTTGATCTAAACCATAACAAAAGTTAACTCTGAGAGTCCCATCCTCACGGACCCAGAGTTCATAATCCCTGATCTTTTCTTGCCCTTCAGCACTGAGGCTCCAAGTCCAGGGGGCCCCTCATTTTGGAGCCTAGCAAAAGATTGCCGGAAGAATTTCTTCACATGGGCTGGCTGTTCGCCATCCCTTCCTTATTGCCAGAGTCAGGAGGAAGTGTCAGGGACGACACTGAAGGGCTTTCTAGGGGTGCTGGAAATGTTCTACCCATCTGCCGCTCCAAGTAGGGGTGCTCAGATATCCACATGTGTCATATGGGTCTGCTAAAGATGAACACGCACTGTGACCCTCATTCCATGTGCTGTATAACCACAACAATGAAAAGAAAGGCCTGGACCTCTGGGACTGCGGCTGCCCATCCCGATTCTCTAAGGAGATACGGCCCGTGGACGCCCACATCCACTCAGGGACATCCGAGACCCGTTGCCCATAAGAAGGAAAACTTGAAAACAATTTCAACACCTTCTGGGGAGGAGATGGCTGGGTAAATTAAGGCACCAACACAAGAGAATATGAACGTGGAGCCATCCAGGGTGTTGGGTGTCCCGGCCATGTTGTGACAAAGGCAAGTTTCCAAACAGGGTCTGTGTCAGACATTGTGTGGCAGACTGTGAGAGTCTGTCTATGATGGTCTGACTCTGTCTGTCTGTGATGGTTTGTTTGTGATCCCGCATTTGTGATAAATTGGAAAAGCATCTCTGCTTGAGTGTGTGTATTTGTATGATGAAATCGCAAAGAGCGGCACATCTGAATACTAAATGTTGTTTTCTTCCCAGTGTGGAATTTAGAGGTCTCTCCTGGGAACTGGACTTTTTACTGCAGCTTCGTTGTGTCACAGAATTGTCCTGTACTTGACATTCACTGCTCTTGAAATTGAAAAAGAAATGGACTCTGTAGAGGCACCTGGCACATAGTAGGTGCCCACAAAGTACTTGTTGACCGGGATTCCGCCTTCCTTAGGCTGAGCTGCCCCTGCCTCCTCCCCCAGACTGTAGGATTGCAGGACGCATCCCTGGATGTCAGGGATGTTGGAAGCTGGCAACCACATTTCTTCAGGGAACTGCTCTAAGGCCTGAGCTCTGTTGGGTTGGCCAAAATTTTTATCTGTGGGGAGGTTAAGAAAAAATAAAATAAAAAAATCTTAAAGCTATCCAGCCGTCCCTTCCTGACCACTGTGGTGAATGGCAGGGCTTAAGGCCGGCGGGCTCCAGTGCCTGCAGACTCGCTGGCCCACAAAACAAACAAATGGATGGAGCAGACAGAAACAGACATTATGTGCGGCCCCCTCCTCCCCGGCTCTCACGGGCCAGGAGAAGCCCCCTCCCCCTTCCAGGCAGCCTGGGAGACCCCCCTCCCCTGCTCCCCCAGCCCCATCACCTCCCCCCTCTCCTGCCTCCAACTCCGCCAAAGACTTTTTGAAGTTGATCAATGAAACATGTTTTATTTAAGGGCGCTATTCCTGAGCAGGGACTCTGCGAGGCCTTCATTAGTTCCACATAATGAAAGAATGGGCTGATTCAAGGGGGCTGGGGAGAGAAAAGAGGGAAAATTAGAGTTCGGTCTGCTCGCTTGAAAAAAGAGAGAGAGAGAGAAAGAGAAGGGGAGAGAGAGGGAGAGGAGGGGGTGGGGTGGAAATGTGATTTGCTAAATAAAGCTCCTGCTGCATTCAGAGGCTGGGGAAGGGTCCCACTCAATCCTCTTAGACCTGTCAATGTGGGTCCCCGAAATGGCCTGCCCTAGCTGCTCGCATTCGTGTTGGGATGCAAGGGCAATGGGCTGTTTAAATTGCTCCGTAGGTTTCCAGCTGTTTTACCAGTGATTTGCCCAACCTAATAGCTCTTTAAGGCTTTAAACAAGAAAGTAGCGGCCCTGGTCAGCTCGTACGGCGCCCATTGTCCCCAGCTTAAGCCCTTCCTGCAGCGACTCCCCTTCCCCCGCCAGCCAGCCCGGACTCTGTACAGTTTGACCAGACCCTCTATTCTCTATTTATCTTTTTACCATTTGGGTTTGGGGGCCTGCATCCAGAGGACTTCTTCATGAATCCTTTTTTGAGGGGGCCGCCTGTCTGCAGTGTGACGTGTGCCCTGACAAACTAGCAATGCATCATGTGGAGGATGGTGAAGGGACACCTGTGCACGTCATACCTACAGTGTGCGGGGGCTTTTGTTAACTCATCCCATTTCACTTTCTTCCCGGTCTACCAAAGAGGTGGGTACTGCTAAGGTGACCATTTTACAGATGGGGAAACTGAGGCACAAGGGACTTGGGGGCCACTCGGCCAAGTTCACACTGAAATATCCAAGGGAGTCAGGCCTTGGCTGAATTTCAGAGTCTGAGCTCTTGGCCCCCTCCCTGCTGGCCACCAGGTAGTTGCTGAAGCTCAGACAGCTGGGACAGGCCGGCTCGGGGGTTAATGAACAGATTAGTCTGAGGGACTGGGGGCAGCTGTGGGGCCAGCTTTCAGGAGGCTGAAGGAGTGGGAAGGAGAGAAGGGGTCTGGAAACTTGGGGTGGGGTGGGGGCTCCCACCTTAGCTGTCTTTGTTCAGATCCTACCTTTGAAGGCATGAAACAAAGTCATTATCCGTCGATTATAATTGACCGCAAATTAGCTAAAAAGCAGCACATTTTTCTGATTACAGAAGTCATGAAAATAAATGGCAGAGAACTTGGAAGACATAAAAATGCATAAAGAGAACATACAAAATGTCTGGTGTACTGTTCGGCACATACAAGCTATGGCTGTCACCTCATCAGTGTCACAATTATCATAAAGATATTCAGTAATCAGAGCCTTTGGATGCATTATATTCCTTCCAGTCCCTCAACCCCCCCCCCCACACACACACATGCACTCATGCACCCTGGACTATAGTCATGCTATGCAGTTTTAGGGGGGCACATTCTCTTCCTCTTAGATTCTCTATGACCCTGGAAGGCTTTGATGCAGGCTTGTGCATGTCCCCTGCCAGGACCCCGTGACCTTTGATTCCTGCTCACATTGTACATTCTCAGTACGGCCAAGGACACACACGCTTGGCAAAGGAAGTCATTAGAGATGGGTGAGAGGACTCGACTCGGCAGGTGAGCAGAGGGCGGAGGGGAACCCCAGCAAGACGATGTTCAAAGCTCAGTTTGAGGGAACGGAGACTGTGTGTCTGGCCAGACTGTAGTGGGAGGCGGGTGCCAGAGCCTACGGCCTGAGGGCCAGAATCAGTCAAGGGGCTTCCCCTGGCTTCCCAAGGTGCCGGGGAGGGGCGCGGGGCCGTTGATGGCTTCTGAGTGAGATCAATGCTCTCCAGCAGATCAGTGTCGAACATCCCACACATAAGCCACCAGGAAAGGCAGGCCTCGGTCCAGCCTGCCTCTTGGCAGAGAAACAACGAGCTCGCCAGAGCAGAAGTTGGCTTCCTGGCTTTCTGTGGTCTCAACCTGGGACAAGCCTGGAGCTCTGGCTCCTTGGGCTGCCCAGCTGGGGCCTGCGACGTGGCTCTCCGGCACGCAGGAGGGAAGGGTCGGCAAGGACTGCCAACACCCTCCTCTGTCACCTGGACACCCAGGGCGAGACCCGATCCCTCTGCTGTGTCGTGCACTGAGTAACTTTGAGAAGAATCAAACTTCTCTCCCCTTGCTTTACAAACAGGGAAACTGAGTCCCAAAGAGGGTCTGCGGGTGTGCTAGACTCTTTCGGCAGGTCAGTGGCAAAGGTAGAACCAAGAAAAAAATTCTATTTGCACTACAGTTTGCAGTTCTTCGCCATTCCTGTTCCTCTGTCCACCTCATTTCCCACTTGCCATCCTCTTTAAAAACTGTATTTCCAGTACAGTGAAAACCAGTTTAACAGTTTAAACAATATCAATGTTATTTCTCTTGGACAAGGTACAGGGACCATCATGTGCACACACCATCGGTCAGACAGTAAACTGCTGTCACTTGTGGGAAAACGGTTCGGCAATATCTAACACAAATTTTAACCAGACTTAGGCACATACTGCTGTAGTCCCAGCTACTCAAGAAGCTGAGGCAGGAGGATTGTGAATTTGAGGACAGCCTGGGCAACGTAGTGAGACTCTGTCTCAAAATGAAAAATGAAAAGGGTATCCTAAAGTTCAATGTACGCAGAGACGTGTATGTCCCCGATGCTCCTCATAGTACAGCTTTTCGTATGAAGACCCGTTTTAAAAAAAATCCTCAATGTCTATAAACAGGACTGAGTCAATATATTCTTTCACATCTGCACACGGAACTTTCTACAATCACCAAAAATCACGGAGTAAACAAAATGATACACCCTCGAACGGCACTTGAGAAGAGCTGTTTCTCCATATATTTGAGATATTTCCAGACAAAAAGATTTTGAGCAATTTTCATTTTTCTCTGCGCTTTTGCTGGTATTGAATGAGACGTTTGTGAATCTTGGCAAATCGAAAGGCTAGAAAAGGTACCCATCTTCCTAACTTACATTTCTCAAAGATGAGCC
The DNA here is from genome assembly GCA_004026905.1 of Hystrix cristata. Lineage (NCBI taxonomy): Eukaryota > Metazoa > Chordata > Mammalia > Rodentia > Hystricidae > Hystrix > Hystrix cristata. Next base: position 40,344 of record PVJO010013614.1, read on the forward strand.
AGAGCGAACTGCTTTTGTACAGTTTTATCGTTTCTTTTTTTTTTGCAATCTCCTTTTCATATACATCAAAAAATTTTTGTCATTTTTCCTGTTAGATTTGAAATCTTTTTCTTTCTTACTCCTATAATCATTTTCTAAATTAAAGCAATTAGGGGTTTGGGATTTAGCTCAGTGGTAGAGTGCTTGCCTAGCAAGTACTAAGGCCCTGAGTTCAATCCCCAGCACCCCCTCAGGAAAAAAAAAAAAAACCTTAAGAAAAATAAAGCAATTAATCCTGCAGAATGTGTGTTTCTCTCCCCATGTTATCTTGGCTTTGTTTATACTTTTTGTCCACTTAGAAATTTAAGGATTTTATGTGATTGAAAAATTTTACGGTTGAATTTTGTTGGTACAGAAGATATTTTTTAAACAGTTAAACCCCTTCTCATTTCCAATTTTGATTTCCTCTCTTATCTTAAACCTTAGAGGAGTTTCATCCCTCTGGCGATTTGGTCAGTATTTCCTTATGAATTGGTCAGTCTTTCGAGGACTTTAGTTGCTTTCTACATATTTTTCAGTATAAATTGGATTTAAACTTACATTTTCCCTAGAATTGGGCCCTGTTGCCATCGATTTAAATAGTACAGTTAGAAACAATGAAGCTGAGGAAATCACTTCTCTCCACCCATTTAATTTTATACAGCACCTACGGCCACTCCCCCTCCCATTGTCCTGAGAGAGGTAATAAATAAAAGAACAGAAACCCAGGAGATCCCAACACTCTAGGATCTCCTAGCCCATGGCCACCTCATTAAGGGCTCAGGAATATGCACCACATGGCGTGCATGTAATTATGATCAGAGTAGATTCTGGGACAGGCATGCGTGTTGAGAGCCCCTGAGCTGACTCGGCACCCTGTCAATCATTCCCATCAATCACACCTGGAGACTCAGGGTGGCACCCGGCGGGGCGGGGTGGGGTGGAGTGGGGGAGGCAGAGCCTTTAAAACCTGAAAGGGGGAAAAGAAGGGAGGGAAAAGGGAAAGAAAAGGAAAAAGGAAAAAAATGGAAAAATGTAAATAAACCTGCTGTAAATAAGGAAAGGGGGAATGGAAGGGAGGGGTGGGGAAGGGGCAGGGGACCAAGATATATCATGTACAGGTACAAAATAACCATGATAAATGTGATCATTATGTATATAATGTACTGATACATGTTCTTGGTTAAAAAAAAAAAAACCCAAACCCTGAAAGCCTGATTTATCTGCATGCAGAGTGCAGGGTTTTGGCCTTCCTGGAGCCCCCGAACCACTCTTCTGTCTGTGCCCATCCTTTGCTGGCAGGGACTTGCCCTGAGCAGAGCTTCCTGTAAGCTTCAGTAAGGTCGCTGCTTGCCACCTGCCACCAGGTGTGCACTTGTAATTCTTTGCTTGTCGTACCCGAGGGCCTGGATTATACCTGGTGAATCCACACGCAGTAACAGCTTGGATTATTTACAGGAAAACCTGTTTCTCTTCCCTCCATTAGTCATGTACTGTAAGAGATCAGAGAGGACCGGATGCTCATCTTTTTCAAACCATTTTGATTTCTTACCCATTTACTTCCCCAAAGGAACTTTTACCGTGCCTTCTGGATCCCGTATCCTGCTTAGAAAGATCTTTCCTTCCCAGGATTATAAATTCCCCTTTTTGTAATTTTTAAGTTCATGTTTTTGGATTAAATTTTGGCTCCATCTGGAATGTATTTGGGTATAAGGGGTGAGGTAGGGATTCCATTTTATTCTTTCCAGATGGCTGACTTCCAGTCTTCTGTGCCACGCTTTAAACAATGTATCTTTCTCCTCTGATAGGAAATGCCTCTTTTTATTTACATGCTGAATTTCCACATCTGTTCCCTTCTGTTTCTGTGCTCCGGTCTGCTTGAAACTCTAGCTCTTTTCCAACGCTACCAAGCTTTTAAAAACTACTGTACTTTCATAGTACATTTTAACATCTGGTAAAAGCAGCCTTCCTTCATTACTTTTGTTTTTCCTTATAATTTCCCTGGCTGCTCTTGCATGTTTATTTTTCCAGATGAAATTTGGTATCATTTTTGTCAAGTTCCAAAAAGTGAAAGAAAATAAAAACCTTGTTGGTTTAAGGATTTTCTTACCGGTGAGCACAGTGTTTTCCTACATTATTGATATTAACCCTTTGCCTTTCATTCGGTGGTCAATCTACTTCCTCCCTACCCCTAGTCTTGTTAATTTTGTCTGTGCTACAGAAGATTTTGTTTTTACATAGTCAAATCTGTTCTCCTTGCCTTAAAAAAAAAAAAAACAACTCAGTGATTTTAAAGCTTGAAAATTTTCCATTCATCCAGAGAGCTGGTCCATATTCACTTATATTTTTGGCCTGTGTTTCTAGGATTTACTTTGCATTATAAATAATGTCTTTTTCAGCCTATGTGAAAGATGCAAAGATGGCGTCCAAATCTTTCCACTTCTCTTTGTCCTCTGCAGACACTGGGAGCTATATTAGGTTCTTTTCCCTGAGAACAGCTCTCTGCTCACTTCTCCAGCCCATTCATGGCTGCCATGCTGTTTAATCAGGGACTTAATCATCTATTTTAACACCTGATTGCTCGTGTTCCTCAAAATATTCCTTGGATTTCTCACTCCTTTATCTCCTAAAATAGGCACGAGTCATTTGGCCCTCAGAGAGCCCTGTCAGGAGGGTGAGAAGCTAGCTGGGTGTCTGCTTGGGCTGGAGAAGGGCGAGGGACAGCCTGGGACTTGACACTGTCAGAGCTTGGAGGGGATGTGTGTGCCTCTCGCGGTCTGAACTGTCTTCTTGCAGCAGCAGCTTTGGTGGTGGAGTTTGACATGCAGGGGAAGAGAGGGGATGCTTTGTATGCAGTGGTGTCTAGTACGAAGTCTCCGGTCTGCTCCAGGGCCCTCACCTGGGACTCTTCAGTAGAAACTGCCACCCACAACTGTTGGCCAGTGTGGAGGAAATCAGGGATGAGATGCTGGGAGTTGCATCCGGCCTGGATGGGAACAGCAGCGTGGGCCTCAAGATAGGATTTGGGCCCCCTACATCCCTGACCCCCATCTCATCCCGGGGGTTCTGCCTTGTCTTGTGGCCTCAGGTGTGGGCTTTCTCAGTGTCCCTGTCGTTAGCCTCTCATTAGTGTGTGGTGAGGAGCAGGAGGAGGGGCCGCAGAGTGGCCCTGGGAGGGTCCTTCATTTGCAAACAAACCCAAGGGTCAATACCAGCACCCCAGTGAGCAGAAGGGCGAGTGTGGACGGGGTCTTGGGTGAGGCTCCCTGCTGGGATCTTCAGCCAATGTGGGGCACAACCCAGTGGGGCAGGGCCCCACCTCCTCTGTGAGGCGGAGGGTGAGCGTGGCATCCAGGTCAAAGGCAGATGCTCGAGGGGGACGGAACACCAGGGCCCGTTTCCCCTAGCTTGGCTTTTCCGTCCCTGACTTGCAGGCTGGGCCCAGGATCAGTGAACATTATTTCTTTTATTTTTAGCTTTTATCTTAATCCAACTCATATAGGCAAACAGTTCTCCAAAGTTTGTTAAAAAAAATTGCAGCTCCCTGCCCTATCCCTGGTTCCTTTTCCCCAGAGACAACTGTTTGACCACCTTTAATTATTTTGGTTTCTGTGTAGTTAAGCCACGCGCCACTGAGACCACACTGGGACTTGTTTTGCGGTTGTAATCGTCTGACTGCGCCTCTGAAAGAGGGCACGTGCTGGTTCCTGCTCGCTGCACACACCTGCCGACAGAGAGGGAAAGGCCCTGTCACCTGTGCCAGCTGCCGCGCCCCAGCCCTGGCACTGCCCACTCCCAGCTATGCTGCTGGTTTCTCCTTCGCTGAGTTTCCTGGACGACAGTGTCTCATTCTGTCTGGAACTTTCCTCGAAGGACTTGGAGTGACCAGGCCATCCTATGCCTGTGCCCCGGGCCTGGGGGTGGCTGCGGCCTGGGTCCCCTCGGGTTTTCTTCTGTTCCCTGCAGCCCAGTCTTCCTCTCCTCTGTCTCCCTGGTCCAGGGGATGGAACCCAAGGCAAGCACCCCACCCCGAGCCCACTTCTGGAGATTTACTGTGTCTTTCTGATGGACAATTCCCTCAAATAATCTCCCGAGGAAGAATCCGAGGAAAGTGCAGCTGATGATGTGTATTTGTTGGCTCACTGACATTGAACTCAGGGCCAAGGTCACTGTAACTCGCTGCCACGGTCGGTCTAGCGTAATCCTGAATGAAGCTCGCTGTGACTCACGTGTTGGCTCCCTACGCCCCTTTATCCAGGGATGACAGCCCTGAGCCTTGTACTTGCGATCATTTTAATCAGTGAGGCCACCAACAAAAAGCACAAAAATTTGGCAGTGTGACACCTGGAGGACCACGGAGAGGACACGAACTCAGAGTATGAGCTCCAGAGCTGAAACAAGTTCGTGTTAGTGAGACAAGTTCCTGAATATGGACTCGAGAAGAGTGAGGACCAATTATAAGTGTTTTAACCCTTCTGCTGTCTAAAAATATTCACTCTATCCTCGCATTTGATGGATGCTTTGGCTGGAAGAAGAAATCTGGCTGGAAGCACTTTTCCTTTAGCATTTTGAAGGATTGTGCTTTTTCTACTCCACCCAGAATAGTCATATTCAGTCCACGTTGCTTGTCTTCCATCACTGGGGCCATGTACCCGGCTCTCCTCCCAGTTCGATGGTGCTCAGCCATCAGAGAGCACCCAGCGGTCTCTCCTAGCTCTGGTGGGGCCAGTTAGCCGGTGGCTTCGCTGGGGAACATGTGTCTGTATGTGTGGACCTGGGCTGCCGAGGCTCCCTGGGGACAGGGCGCCAGTCTGGCTGGATGGTGCAGAACCTGGGTGGGAGGGGATGTGAGGGTCCTCGGTGTCCCCTGTGCACCTGTCCGCAGGCCCTCCGTCTCACAGTCTTCTGCCTGAAGTTGGGGGACAGGCACTGTGCCACTTGGTGGATTGCCTGGAGCTGGGGGAGCTGACTCTGGTTCCCCTCCTCCTCCATCTCCTCCTTTTACTCCTCTTTTTTCTTCTTGCAGTACCAGAGATCAACCCCAGGACTTCCTCTCAGCTATATACCCAACCTGGTTTTATTTTTTATTTTAGTGACTCTACTAAGTCACTAAATGGCCCAGGCTGGACTCAAACTTGTGATCCTCCTGCCTCAACCTCCCAGAGTGCGGGGGTCCCAGCACACCCATCTCAGTCTCTAGCTTGTTAACTATGCCTTGAACAGTGGTCCATCAGCCCTCCTCTTCATTTTGGCAAACCCCACCCACCTCTGGTACAATGCAGCCCCAGATTCTCGGGGACTGGAGATGGAAGACCAGCCATGTTCCGGTGCAGTGTCCTCCCCATCGCTGACGATCGGCTTCCCATCCCCAACTCGGTCTGTGCCTGGGCTTCCTAAAAGTGGCTGCTGCTGGCCCACGCCCTCCACTCTTCCGAGTGTCTGGCTTTGGAAGAAGTCCCCCGACTGTCCTCGTAGTGGAATTTAAGGAGGAAAAGCAGTGGGAACCCTGTTATTATTATTTTCTCAGCATCTGTCTGGTGCGGTAGCCCTTGAAGGTCCCCAGGACAAGGAGCTGTTCCGATTCACCGCTGAGTCCCTGGACACAACAGGCCCGGCCTCAGCAAACACTCGTTTGATGTCTGAGCATCCAAGAAGGGAGGCAGCTCTCAGGCCAGGACAGCCCACTTCTGCTCCTGACTTCCTGGGAGAAGACAAGGCGTTGCATTTCTGTGCATCTCTGGGCCTTCATCTCGTCTTTCTCTCAGGTTTAATTTCTTCTACTCCATCGTCATCTCATCTCGTGAGTGCCAAGGCAGCAATAGGAACGTGGTGTTTGTCACCATGGGCAGTTGGTAAGCACCAGGAACTTGCTGAGCACCGTGATTGCACATAATTAATTACGCACATAACTTTACCTGCCTGCTGCGCCTGCCTCATGAGGCAGCCTCCAGTCACAGTTCAGAGGGTGGGCGCCAGGTCCAGTGACTTCCCCAAGGTCACACGGCCCGGCAGAGGCCAAAAGGCCTGGCGGCACTTTTTTGGATCACATACTTACCTTTCAGCTCTGAGCTGCGTTGTTCCAGGACCCGTTTGGTCATCCTTCCTGGGGTCAGAGGTGCGTGTGGGGCCACACATCCTGGGAGGCCCCTTTGCGTGGTAACCCCCGAGACCTTCCTTTCTGGACCACCTTTTAAACAGATTTTCCCCTTCTTTACTTGTATATATTTGTGATACATAATAAATATATTCACGGTGGGGAACCGGTATATGTACACACCACATCCTGATCTTTCTGCTGTCCCTTCCCTCTCTCCAGCCAGTCTCCCCTCACCCCCAGATCCTCTTTCCATCATTGTGGGTGTTTTTAGGTGTTTTTTTGTAAGTGAAAACACACTTTCCCAAGGTTGGAGGCTCAGATGTAGACTTTTAGACACTGTTTGGCTTGGCACAGCTTCCACACGTCTCCCAGCCACTGTTGCTCTCTCTATATATATTATTATTTTTTTTTTGCCAGAACCAAGATCAGAAATAACTCAGCTGTGAACAAAACTTACACGCTTGCCGGCAGCCCTCAGAGAAGATGAATTGCGGGTGGCTTATTTTTCTCTCTGAGTCAGAAGTGTGAAGGTGGGTGGGAAAGGGAGCAAGGTTTAGCAAGACCCAGGGATATCTAGGGACCAGGATCGGTTCCATTTTAAGAAAGATGAGGGCTGAGGCTTTGGTGCCTCATCAGACGGTCCTGCTTTTTCTCCGCCAGATTCCTGACGTCTCTCTGATGGGCCTTCTGGCGAGGGGCTGCCAAGATCCACCGGCCCTGTGTTGGGTTGGTGCGATTCCAACTGGCAAGGAGTGTGTTCATTTTGTGGCATTAAAACTTTTAAAAACAGGTCAGTTTTGACACTTCCTGTGACTAGATTCTGGTAGAATGTGGTCCTCAGTGCAGAGGGGAAGCCATGATTCACAGCTGGTGAGGTGCTAATGTCCAACAAAACCCAACCCTTCCCCGGGTGGCTGGGGGAGCTGGACAGGCACAGGGCGCTGGGGGTCCTTGAAGTTCTTGGATGGCACAGACCAAGCAAGCGAGACGTTAGAATGAGGGCTCTTATCTGTTCATCTGGGTACTTAACTCTCCCCAGCTTTTCTCAGGTGCCTTGTGGTCACATCAGGATGGAGAACGCTGGACTCCCCTCCTCTTGGCCCCTGGGAAGCCTGTGTGGAAGGCAGTGCACCCGAGTCAACCCATGCAGATCAATTTGGCGTGCTACGCATGCATTCACAGGGAAGACTAGGCCAAAGGCCAAGGCACATTCTGGAAAGTTCTCAGGGATACAGCTGTCTCTGGCACTCTCCCAGGCTAGAAGGTTAGATACCTTTAACAACTCCCCTGATTATCACTAAAATGCTGGATACATTTTCTTAAATCTTTTTTTTTTTTTGCTCCACGTCTTGTGGAGTTGACGTGAGAGTAAGAAAATGATGGTTCTCGAAGATGAAGCCAAGGCAGGAAGCTGTGGAGACTGTGAGCCATGCGAGGTGCAGGAGCAGACTGTGAGCCTCGTGGGGATGTCTCAGGAGACCCCCTAAAAGCCACAGTCCATAAGGGAAGAATATAAAGTAACCCTCAACCTGCAGGAGAGGAAAGAAAAGAAACCCAACTTCCCTGATCTTGACATTGGGTTAAAAGTTGGGCGTTGTGGCACACACCTGCAATCTCAGCACTCTGGGCAGCAGAGGCAGGAGGATCACAACTTTGAGCCCAGCCTGGGAAACCTGGTGACTTAGTGAGATCCTCTTTCAAAACAAAATAAAGAAAAAAGGCTGAGGATGTAGATCAGTGGTAGAGCACCCCTGTCTTCAATCCCCAATACCAACCAAACAGCCAAAGAACCAACCAGCCAAGTCTCCCCTGAGAATCTGTTGTCACAATCTGGCCCTTATGTGATTTTCAGTTTGAATTCACACTACTTATGTGGTTAAAAATAAACTCAAGTTAAGACCTTAACTTATAGTGGCCCTTACTTCATAGTATCCCCAGTCCACTGGCAGTAGACCCTAAATTCAACTACAACGAATCTTCAGGGAAATTCACCCACAACATTAAGCCTTTAGAACATCATGAAGTTCCACAGAGAGTGAGTAGCTCACAATGGAAAAATGAAACTTGGCAAGGAAAAAAAAGATCTAACAGAAACAAGAGACAGTAGAAATAGATCTTTGAAGCTTTCAGGCTTGAAATTATTGTATGCAGACCTCAAATAGATTTTTTAAAACTATTATTGTGTATTTAAAGAAATAAATAAAAGTTTGGTTAAAAAAAAGAAGAGCAGGGAATAAATTCTTGTAGGGACCTGCCAGATACAAAAAAGAATTGTTTCCAGAAATGAAAAATGTAGTATTTGGGATCTGAAACTCAGTAGACAGTTTAGACAGTAGAGTAGACACAGCAAAGAGAAGATTAGTAAATGGGATTATCCAGAAGAATAGAGTAAGGGGGCCTGGTGTGCAGCTGTTCAGAGTTCTAGGAGACGATGGGCTACAGGCAGGGTAGGGAGAGCAGGGCTGGTAATTTTGTGGGATTGTTACAGATGCCAAACCTCAGATCCTGGAAGCCCCATTGTTATAGTTTGTATCTAGATGTCCCCCCAAGGCCTCATATATTTATAGGTGGGGAGTTCCAAAAGTGGCTGGATTAGGGGGTGTGAATGTAGATTAAGGGTGTAATGCTGGGATTCTTTAATCCCCATTAGTGGAAACCCCACCCTGGTTGTGGGTGGCATCAATCAATAGACTTGTAGCCTGGATGGAATATAAAGGGGCAGAAAGCAAAGCTGCTGCTCCTTCTGCTTTGCTTCTTGCTGCCTCCTGCCTGCCCTGCCATGGACTGTTCCTCCGCTGCCATGTCACCCTGCCTTGGAGCCAGCCAACCATGGACTGAAACTCCTACAAACTGTGAGCTGAAATAAACCTTTCCTCCTTTAACTTGTAGGTGTTGGGTGTTTTGTCTCAGCAATGAGAAAGTAACTAATTACTTTAAATTAGAAAGTAACTAATTACTTTAAATTAGTTACTTTCTCATTAGTTAGAGTAGTTAAACTACTTTCTCTTAGTTAAAGTAGTTAAATTAATTACTTTAAATTCAGGAGTGGATTCCAAGGGAGATAAATGAAAAGAAAGTGACATCAAGGCACATCAGGTGGGCTGGGGATTTAGCTCAGTGATTAGAGTGCTTGCCTTGCAAGCACAAGGGCCTGAGTTCGATCCCCAGCACCACAAAAAAAAAAAAAAAAAAAGACATCAGGTAAAACTAGAACATCAGAGAAAAAGAGAAGACATTAAAAGGATCAGAGGAAGAAAAAGATGATCAAAAGGATCAATAATTAGATGTACAGCTGATTTCTCACTATCTTCAATGGAAGCCAGAATAGAATGGAATTAAATTTATTTATTTTATTTATTTTTTTATTTTTTTATTTTAAACCAAGAGCATGTATTGGTACATTCTACATACATTGGTCACATTCATTACATTTATTCTGTACCTATACATGGTGCATCTTGGTGAATGGAATTAAATTTAATATGTTGAGAAATGATAACTGCCAAGTTACAATTCTATACTCTTCTTTCAGGGTGAGGGTGAAGTCGAGGCATATTCAAAGAAATAACAACTGTGAGATGTTTACCATCAAAATAGTCTCACTACAGACATCTCTAAATGTAATATATTTCTAGTAGAATAAACATTATTCCAGAGAAAAATGCCAGATACATAAGGGACATTGGCAAATATTTGGGGGAAAACAAAATAAGCCTGGACTGTTTGACTCCACAATAATAAGGTCTAATTTATGGTAGGAAAAACAGACTGGTACTAAAATATTGGACTGTACCATATAATTTGGGAGAGGATGTTCAAAATTAAAGCTTTCAAATTCTTTCAATTATTTTGGAGGAGAGCAAATATATTGACTAAGTTTAGACCATGTTAGTTAAGTACTCAGTGTTAAGACACCTACCATAAGCACTTAAAAACTAGCCATACAGTGTATAATTAGAAAACAATATTCGAAGTTTTAAATCCTAAATTATTCCAATGATGGCAAGAAAGAAGGCTGTGAGTAGGGGTCATAGAATGAACAGAAACTACAAGATTGCATAAGTTAATCTAACTAGATAACAAAAACTAGGTAATTTATAAGCTATAAAAGGACTAAGCTCTTTGCTTAAAAGATTTTTGTCAAACTGAATTTTTAAAACTAGATTATGTTCTAAATGTAGATTACATTCTGTTTCTAAGAGATCTACTCGGAACTATTGGAAGTCCAGGTGTGTGTGATCAACAAACAGTAAATATCTAAACAAAAATTTTAAAAATTAGTACAGAGAAGACGCATGGCCATTAATCCCCCTCAAAATTCCCTCTCTCTGTCTCGCTCACTGTCTGTCTGTCTGTCTGTCTATCTGTCAGTCTGTCTCCTCTCTCTCCCTTTCCCTCCCTCCCTGTCTCCCCCTCTCTCCTAACACACATATCCTATCATTCTTCCCAGCTTCTGAAGTAGGTCTGGAAGTTCTCTTTAATGAGTGCCTTTCTGAGCCTGCCTCAATGTCCTGAATGAATTCAAATCATTTATGGCAATTTCTATCCAATAAAAACATGACAGTGTGACCTCATCCACCTTATTCACTGATTCTGGCACTGACTTCCGGCTCGTCCCCAAAGTCAAAATGATCCTGAGAGGGAACCATTTTGGTCACCATTCCCTAAACAATACAGCATAACAACTACCTGCATAGCCTTCATTTTGTGCGTG
>PVJO010013615.1:0-51035 GCA_004026905.1 Hystrix cristata
AGCTTTTTTTTTTAACGTATGGAAGGAAAGGTGAGATAGTTTTTTTGTTTAGCTATCAAGCTTCTCCGCTAATCTGCATGCAGGCCCAGCTGGTACAAGCCTCTGCAGCCACAGTGCGATGCAAGCAGAGGCGGACCTGCATCTGCAGCCCTCCCACCACCCTCCTCACTCAGCCACCCGCGCAGCACTGTCACTGCACAGCCCACACTGCAAATCCGCGTCTTCCGAAAGGGAATTCCAAGGGGGAAAGGACTTCACAGCTCAACCAGAGTGGCTGGTGTAGTTACCAGGAGTGTTTAAAAATAGGATACAAATACTTCTAGTCTACAGGATGACACCAAGGGGGGTGACTGGGAATGGGGCAAGGTTTCTTGGGGGAGGGTGAAAATACTCTAAAATGAGATTACAGTGATAGCTGCATCATCCTGCAAAGTAGTGAAAAGTACATTAAACAGGTGAATTGTATGGTATGTTGGGCACATCTTAGGCTGTTTTTAAATAGTAAATGTATAAGAAACAAAATTTGTCAGGTATATTCTATTATATACACTAATACAAATAAATATAACAGTTAAATTTAAAGGTAATTATATAAAGTAGCTGATTTAATATAACCCCTTGTACCTAAGAAAACAAGGTTACGGTAGTGAGGTTCAGCTTATCACTGTGTAAGCTCACGTGAAAATGGGCTTTCTTAGCATTTCGCTAAGCAGAACACCACTCTATCGCAAAAGAGTAGAGGGCTGGGGACTTAGCTCAGTGGTTAGAGCACTCACCTAGCAAGCACAAGGCTCTGAGTTTGATCCCCAGCACCGAAAAGGAAAAAAAAAAGGGTGGAAAGCCCTAAGTCAGCATCTATAATACAAACCAGGTGAGTTACAAAACAGAAATTATGATTCCTCTAGTTGAGCAAGAACCAGGTAACCTCTGTCAACTAAAGCTTGTTTCCAGTAATAATAAGTAAACTGCGCAAGCTGGCATGTGCCTGGAATCCTCACACTCAGGAGGCTAGGGCGGGAGGGTCACAGAGAGCTCAAGGCCAGCCTCACCTACACAGCAAAATTCTAAAATTATCAAAAACAAACAAAACTTTAAAAATAATAAATAAAACCACCTCAAATTCCTAAATGTTCAAGGAGTAACTGTGTTAAGAATAATGGAAGTTTATTTTCAAAAGAGTAATCTTTTCTATAATGTACTATGATACAATAACATTTATACAGGTGTAATATATTATTACACAAATTCAACCTGGATTTCTTAAGGTTTGACCACCTTCTGATTCCACTCTAACCTATTTTCAGACAACCCTGCAAACGAAAACATTAACACCAATTGCATGCACAATGTGCTCACAAGCAATTCTGGAAAAATAGATACAACTCAGTACTTATTAAGTATAACTTCTCTTGGGCCAGGGATTTAGCTCAGTGGTTAGAGTGCTTGCCTCGCAAGCATGAGGCCCTGACTTCGATTCCCGGTACCAAAAAAAGAGAAAGAAAAAAAAAGTATAACTTCTCTTGACTTAGAAACACAGAAGTCCTTTTCTCACTTATCATGTTCAAAAAGAAACTACTTTGAAGACAAAGGGGAAAGCAGGTGCTTCAGGAGATTAATATTTTAAAGAAATTCGGGACTCTTACTATCAGCTCTTGCTGTTAACCACTGTGATGACACTTTAACATAAATGAAAAAAAATTCAAGGTTGGCAACTGCAACTGTGATAATCTGAACTGATGATGAAATTATACTGATGTATTTACGATGAAGCATCAAAGAATGAATCCAAGCCTGGCAATTCTTCATGCTGAAAGAGGGCAGGTAAGGAACTCATGCTTTTCATCTGTTAAAACCAACTAGACAGGTATGCTCAGCCTAGTACGCGGGTCCCTTTCTCACCTGAGATGAAAGTTTTATTCCTGGCCTCACTAAGCATCTGTTTTTAACTTTCAGGTAGTGTAACCTGAAGCCTTAAATGCTCATTAGAAATTCTAAAAGCGTATTCCCAAATCACCACAATGTGCACATACGTTTTGGTGGGATCTCTACCAACACAAAGTATTTGTTTCACAATAAAGGTGAAAAAAGAGCTCATCATGACATAAAAAGCACACAATTCCTTTTTAACTACTTCACACAGGGGACATCTGCTTGTGTAGAGGAACACAGACAAAGGGAGGCTATGCGTGCCTGTGTTAAGATAGAATTAAACTTTCTACATGAAGACAACAAATATCTAAAACTTTTAGATCTCTCTAATGTCCCACAATGACAATATGGTTTCTGGAGAACTGAAAAAAGAGGGATGAAAAAGAGGTAATGTTAAAGATAGTGTGAATTTTCCTAAGACTATGAAAGACACCAGTGTTAAGATGCTTTCAAAAATAACTCATTTTACTTTTTAAAATTTGGCAAAGCATACATTCACAATTCTAATAATAAAGACGACCCTTAAAGAAAAATGGTTTCTAAATTATGGTAAGGCAATTTGAACTTTTAACCCAAAGAGGCAAGAATATACAACAATGCCAAACACTACTGAGAAGTGTTTCCATATGAATATCTTAATTCTTTTTCAATTAACTACACATCCTTTAGTGCTTTTCAATCATAGATTTAAAAACCTATTATCAATTATAATAGTTCCTGTAATTTCTCTTGCTAGGTAGATGATGAAACTAACAAGTCAGGAACTATTTTATCAGGCTACAAACCAAATAAATCAGTACTAATTCTTCAAGCAGCAATTTTCAAGGCAAACAAAATTTTTAAATAATTTCTAGAAGTTTATGAAATCAATTAAAAAAGCACTCAAGCATACTTTTTTTTTCCCAAGCATACTTTTAAACTATCCCCCAAATTTACTTCTCCATTTAAAGAACCTGCCACCACTCATCTTTAAAAGGATTCCAGAGTTTACTTTGATTACTCCCAGAACTCAATACTTTATTACCGCGGCGGGGCAGGGGGATGACACACACAAAACCAGGACAAATTCCAAGCCTACAGCAGGACCAGTGACTGCCCCCCCTGAAGCCCCCTTACCTGCGATCCTCCGATTTGGGGATGGGGTTGGTGCAGCGCTGGCTGTTATACTTGGCCACATATTCACATTGCTTGAAGGGGGCGGTCTTGTCCTCCAGAACGTGTCTGATGCAGAATGCGTAGCCGTTGAGTCGCCGCTGCTTGCACAGTTTGGGGCTATACGAGCACAAGGGCTTATTGTCAACCTCAGAGAAGTGTATATGTTTCCCTTCATACATCACGTGACTCTATTCCTTGTGAACATCAGCTAAACGCCTACCACATAAACAAAAAAGAGAGAGAAAGAAAAAAAACCCAGATGATAAATCAGATTACAGGACAGAGACCTGAGAATTTCACTGAGGGACTCGTGGCCCCACAGCCATACCTGAGTTTTTAAATCTTCTGCACCATAGCAATGTTAGAGAACCCCAAGGGTACCACAGTTTGGAATGCTGCTGAAATCAAGATGAAGCAGATTGTCTACAAAAATATCAAAAAACCTAGTTAACAAATAGATAGAAGCAAGGCTAACTCACCCAGGACATAAATTATTTTGTTATCATCTTTCTTAATGTGATGGATTCTACGTTGTAATCCAGCGTCTCAATAATGAAGTCAAATACGAAAATAAGAGGCATTATAAAGTATGTTACCTTTATGTTTACTTTAGAAAGTAACTAAGATATATGGTTACAAAAGTATTTGGCAATCTGAAAGAAATGTTTCTATGAAACACAAAACAAAGCAAATTCCTGCTTTTAAAAAACATGCTATTTTTCTTCCACTATTCTACCACACTGATCCCATCAATGCCCCAGGACTCGGCATCCAACCACATTTACATCATTTCGGAGACCTGCACCATGGGGTGCTCCTAGTCTCTTGAAACGGGGTAATAATAATCATGGCTTGAGTCTTTTCAGAGTCCATAAGAAAATGAAAAGAAATTACGCAATACTATCTTTCTACATAGAAAAAGACCAAGGGTAGCACTCATACAATACCATACAGTCATCTTCAGTACACTGACAGTCTAACCCACCCTCCTAAAGTCACAAAGATAGCAGATGCAACAGCTGAGACCACAGTTACTGGAAGAAACACCCCCTTCTTTCAGAAACTCAACACAGGGAGGGTGGGTCTCAGTAGGACAGTGAGTGCTGAGCACATCCAAGGTGCTGGGTTCCATTCCCAGCAAAAAAAGACACACAGAAAGAAAGGGGAAAAATGAGTTGGGGGGTGTGTGTGCTGGGGATCGAACGCAGGGCCTTGCACTTGCTAAGCAAGCCCTCTACCACCAAGCTAAATCCCCAACCCCAAAATGAATTTCTTATACAACTGAGTGACAAGATACACAAACGCTTAAGTCACAAGACATGGATTATTCAAGTTCAAAATCTGCACCACCTACTGCATTATACTAAGCAAATCATGATTGTCTCTTAGGTTTTCTCATCTGTAAAACAGCTGGAACAATAACTATGCTATCACCAAGTCATTCTAAGGACCAAATGATAAAAAGCATGCAACACACTGCGGATCATGCCCCACACACGGTAAGCACTGGATAAACGGAAGTTAACATTCATTCAGATATTACTAGCGGGGTGTGGCGGCGCATGCCAGTGATCCAAGCACTCAGAAAGCTGAGGCAGGAGGATCTCGGAGTGCTCCAGGCCAGTCTGGACTAAAACAAAACAAAACAAACCAAGATTGATCTATCTGTCTAAAACACTCCACCTGCCAACGATAATAATGAAGAATATGTAGCCCTCTAAGACATTTCACTTACTTTAGAAAAAAAAAGCCCTGAGATATTAGCTTAGTTAATAAAAATCACACATATTACTAAGTAAATCTAATCATATAGCAATACAGTATAAAATAAAAGTGAGAGCTTTCCCTTTTCACTTTATTGAATGCCAGGAAGAAAAATTGATCTAAAAATTTAAATTTAGCTACTCTGAAGGTCTGTTATTCAGGACATGAAGCATGTCAACGGGAACCCACATCCAAGGAAACTCACATCCTTGGAGATGAGAAACTCACTGCTTCTCATGTTCACATTCTCTGCTACTACCATTCAACCACCAAGCACTGTATCTTTCCAACTTAGTTCAAGGAAGTCTATGGGCACTTCAGGAAAGAAAGAAGCCCTGATGTAAACAAGTTAAAAATTAATTTATACAATCAGTTTGACTATCTTTATTTCTTTTACAGGGTTTGCTTTTTGTTTTGGGGATTTTGGGGGGGGGGAGACAAGGTCTCAACATGCAGTTCAGGCCGGCCTTGAACTCACCACATGGCCCAGGCTGGCCCCTGCAGCCATCCTCCCAACGGCCTCCACACTGTTTTTGAGGGGTCTTATTTTTTCCTCTCTTTTGGTATCAGAAAATGAACTCAGGGCCTCGCACTTGCTAAGCAGAAGCAGACCCTGAGCACTGAGCTACAGCTCCAGCCCTGATTGTCTTTATGAAAAAAGTCTACATGTCAATAAACATGAGAGTATTTCAATCCTAGAAGGCTAAGGGCCAGCATGCAGGATATGGTGATGGAGGCGCTTCCTTCTTACTCTGACACACTCCAGACACTGGATATAACCACAGAGCCTGGCAAGATGACGATCTGCCATGTCTTATGCATGTCTGTCCCCTAACTGAATCGGCTAGAACTGTTGGGACAATGCTGAGGAATAATGGCAGTATTACTTCTCCTCCACTTAAACAAGAATGGCTTCACTACGAATAATACTGACTTTGAGCTGGGCGTGGTGGCTTATGCCTATAGTCCCAGCACTCATGAGACTGAGACAGGAGCATCATTCCAAATTGACGTAAGACCCTGTCTCAAAAAAACAAGGAAACACAACAAATGCTGACTTTTACCATAGACATATGTGTATGTATGTGTGCTGCTCGGCAACACACGTACCTAGCACACAGGACGGACGCCCTGGGTTCAATCCTTAAGGCCAAAAAGCGAAACAATGTAATCACGGTTTCTGTTCTGTCCTTAAGAATAGTTTTTCCTTTTTTGTTTTGTGGCTTGGTTTTGCAGAGCTGGGGTTCTAGTCCAGCACTCTACCACTGAGCTACACCCCCAAGTCCTTGATTTTGTTTTAACTCAGAATCGGAGGCTAATTTCACCAAATTCTTTCTCAGCCCCTTTTTCTCTGGACCTGAGTCGGGTACTTCTGAAGCGTCTGTGTTCCTCAGGTGCAACCAGGTTTTCTGATGTATTTGCATACAGTTCAGGAGAATGACTTCTAAATACCCGTGATGTTTTCGCATTCTTTCTCACTGTGCGTTCATACATGTAAGTGACATTTGTGTTTTCTGCCCTTTGTTCATGATTGGGTTTAACAGGCTCATCTGTTTAATATTTTTAACATCATCTACGACAGAAAAGTCTCTTGGATTTACTAGTACATTCATTTACCAGTTTGGTTTTTTTTTAAATCTCTGCTAATACTATCCTTTCTACTTTTGTTTGACTTTCTTCATTCTCCTTAGTTGAATATTCTTATTTTCATTTTTTTCTTGCTTAGTAGTCTATTTACATCTATGAATTTTCCTGAGTACTGTTTTAACTATATCCTATAGACACTAGTAATAGAATTTTGACTATCAGTACTTTCTAGCTCATTTGGATTAGACTTTTAAATTTCTCCTTTAACAAGAATCGCTTAATTTTTTTTTTCAGATGGTAGGAGTTAGAATGTTGTTTAAATTCCAGTGATGAAAAAGAAACATAATCTGCATTATAGCTTTGGTTTCTGGACTTGACTAAGATTTTCTTTGGGGCTGAACAGATATTCATTGTTTCTGGGGTACGCATTTCTTACACCATTTATGATGTTACTAACACCACCATTTTCTCTGCTTGTTCTATCAAGGCCTGGAAGAGCTGAATCAAAACCCCCTACTATAACGCCATCGTCTGTCTGTTTCCCCTTATATTTTATGTCTTTAAAGCCGTCCTGGTCTATTAGTTGGTGTGAGATTCACGATACCAGACTGCCCACTTTTTATGGCACTGTGTGTGCCTGGAGTTCCAGCTAAGGCAGGAGGATTACAAGTTCAAGGCCAGCCTGGAAGACCCATTTCAAATAAAAGTAAAAAGGGGCGGGCATATCACTCAGTACCCCCTGGGTTCAGCCTCCAGTACTGGGGAGAAAGAGAGAAAAGAACAAAAGTAAAGAAACATGGCCTTGGGAAGTGACTCGGGGCAGCACCGCCAGCCGAGGCCTGCACCCAGGCTGGCTCTCCAGCACCGCTGAAAAGAAAAGTGACCCAATTGACGCTTTTTGTCCACAATGCAGTCCTGTCCAACACAACTATGTGGAAAGATCTGGAATGGTTCTTTTGGTTTGAACTTGCTAATTAGAACTGTGCCCACCCTTTTGCTCAGTTTTTCTGGGGCACTACATTTTAGATCATAGGTCAGAAAACTACGTCTTACAAGATAGACTTGGCCACTGCCGGTTCCTACAAATAAAGTTTTATTAGAATACAGCCAGGCTCACTCATTCACCTGCTACCCACGTCTGCATTCCTGCTACAACTGCTCAGCTGCATAGCTATGACAGATGCGGTGTGGCCACAAAGCAGAAAATAGTTACCATTTTAAAAAAAAATTTTTTTTTGTGGTGCTAGAGACAGAACTCCAGTCTGGCCTGTGCCAGGCGAGTGCTCTACCACTGAGCCAAACCCTCAGCCCACTTACCGGTTTTCTAGATCCCTCCCCCTTTTCTAGATCCCTCCCCCTGGGCGTGCACCAGTGCACCCGCTAAAGAGGCCTGCTGCACTGGAGGCTGGAGGTGAGGCCTGGACACCCTGACCCAGCACTCCACCCGAGCGACAGGCTCTCACCAAACTCTCCGTTATCTTCCTGTCTCAGCCTCCTGAGTAGCTAAAATTACAGGCATAAACCACCACACCCGGCTCCTCTGGTCTCTCTTCATTTTTATTTTTTCCCTTTTCAGATTGTTCAAATTTCCCAAGCTTGTCTCTATTATCCATCCACTGCTTTTATCATGTCTATCTTTTCAAGTTTTTTGAGACAGCATCTCTGTTTATAGGCCATGCTGGCCTTGAACTCACTATGTAACCAGGCGGCCTCGAACTTGCAGCAATCCTCCTGCCTTGGCCTCTTGGTTGCTGGGATTACAGGTGTGCACCATCAGGCATGACCAAATTTCCACACACTTAGTAGCACTTACTCATACATTCTGATTATGAGGTTAGGGTAGTTATTACAGATTGAGTATCTTTTCTGTTTCTAACTCTCCCTGTTTTAGTTGGCTTAGAGAGGAGTAAACAGAGATGTAAGTTCTCTACAATCATTACAAAATATACCATACAAAATCAAAATCACAAAACATACTTCACATGTAATTTCTGAACAACAAATACATTACTTATTACCATTATCTATTCTTTCTCGTTGTTGCTGTTTTGAGACAGGGTTTTACTATGCGCCTCCAACTCAAAGCTATCCTCCTGCCTCAGCCTCTGGAGTGCTGGGATTACAGGGGTGTGCCACACACTCAGCGTATATACAAGTATTCCTAATGTCCACAGCCATATACCAGAAGAAAGTCTAACACAGAAGCTTTACAGTTTGGATATTACTGAACACCTGATAAAGTAACACCAAATGCTGTATCAAACAGATGTTATATAATTTGTTACTTGGTGTTTGTCCAGCAAGTAATGTTTCAAATCATCAGCCTGCCTTCTGACCCTTAAGAATCCACTAGCCTGTTCCGCTGCCCTCTTTCCTAACCACCTCGGCTTCCCTGAGCCATCATATAAATGGGTTGGATCCCGACACCTTAGACACAATTTCTCTTCAATCTCCACTTTTTTATCTACTTGTGGTCAATTTTCTCTCATTTCTTTTAATTTTTAAAGTCCTTGAGAGTCCAGGTTATATAATTCTTTACATTTTCCTTTTAAACAGTTAACTGTTCTCTATTTTCAGCGTGCCTCTTTTAGAAGCTCAATTTAGGGGCCCCAGAGGCACACAGTGGTGAGCGCTTACCTAGCACTCCCGAAGCCCTGGGTGCCATTCCTAGCACCACGAAAAGGGTACACATTTATATGCGTGCGTGCGTGTGTGTGTGTGTGTGTGTGTGTGTGTATACACGCTCCATTTAATCTTTGACAGAAGACTCATTTTCTTATATACCACAAAAAGAAACAATGATAGAAGAGAATGGGCCACTGCCTCAAAATCACAAATGAGTATTACTTTAATATCAACATTATTTTGTAAACTAGAGTAACTATTCACCTGATCTTTTTTTTTAATCTGATCTTTTCTAATTAAATAGTTTTTCCTGTTTGTTTGTTTAGTACTAGGGATCGAATCCAGGGCCTTTGCACTGAACTACATCCTCAGTCCTCTTCTTAATCTTTTGAGACAAGCTCTCAATAATTTGTGAAGTTTCCCAGGCTGGGCTTGAACTTGCGATTCTCCTGCCTCAGCTTCCTGAGTGTTTCTCTTTTTAAATAAATAAAGAAAAAATTATAACAAAAGCACTAAGAAAGTTTTCAGCAGAAAAAAATCCTCCACTTATTCTCTACCTCTAGCCTTCCACAACTGGACTGTTCACAGTTGCGTGCTGCTCCTCTGTTTGGCATGGCTGGGGACCAAGGCCAGGCACTGCACGCACTAAGCAGGCGCACTACTGCCCAGGCACACTGGACTTCTTCACCCTTCACTTCAACAGAGATGGAGTCCACATCATGACTCCACCAGTTACCATTCGAGGAATCGAATAATCCTAATCAAATCCCTTATCAGCTCTAAAATTTAAATATTTTCAAATTCTCTGGGTTGGACACATAGCTCACTGATAACAGCACTTGTGCAAGAAACCCTAGGCTCCATCCCTGGCATCTCAGAGACAGAAGGGAATCCTGGCATGGTGACGCACACCTGTGATCCCAGCACTTAGGAGGCTGAGGCAAGAGTTTAGGGCCAGCGAGTTCAAGGTCAACCTGCACTACAAAGTGAGATCCTGCTCAAAAAAAAAGAGAGGGTAAAGGGTAAATACTATCACATTTCTAATCCAGAGTAATAAACAGCTAAAACTAAGCTTTGCTTTTTCTGTTTTTTTGAGACACGGCCTTGCTGGGCAGCTTGGCCCTCCGGATACTGGGATTATAGGTGTACGCCACCATGCCTGGTTTACACTTCACTTTTTACCACCTGATGAAAATCACTTTTAAAAGGAGAAAGAAAATCTTAACCACACTACATTCATTCACAGCTCCAGCTCTTCAGTCGTGGAGACAACTCAGAATTTAAAGGCTTTCCACTCCCTTAAAGGAGATAATATACGTAATTAAGCACTCTACAATAGCAAAAGATACACCCGTATTTAATTATTACCAAAATGCAGAACTATTACTGTGTGTGGACAGTATTCTTCGAGTCCCACACAAAGAACAGTTCCATGCAAACACAATCATACACTAGAACTGAAAAACAGGAAATATGGTTAGACGTAAAATCTCTAAAAAGCAGGTCACCCCTTGCCAGGTGTGGCGGCACTGGTCTGTAATCCCAACACTGGCGAGGCTGAGGCAGGATTGCTGCGATTTGAGGCCGGCCTGGGCCACAGTGAGTTCAAGGCAGCCCGGACTACCGAGCAAGACCCTGTCTCCAAAAAAGGCCATTTCAGTTCCGATAAGGACGACTCATCAACCTGACAGGGTCCGAACTCGTTCTCTTCAGGACGACTGAGCAGCCTGCGCGGGGTCCGTGTGTCATTACTGTCGGTTGGCCTCTCGGGTCTCAGGAGTATGTTCATTTGCCACCACCACACGTCTCTCTAATCGCCTGAGGTAATTTTAGACTCTGCCACCTTTAAAGAGCACTGTCCAAACAACGTGTCTCATGGTTTTTTCAAATTAGAATGAACCTAAACTCTCAGAATGCAACTTCCTGATACAGTTAACGCAGATGAAAAGAACATTTACCTTTACCAGAAAAGGGCGGCTACTGTGAAATCACATTTAGGCCCTCATACTTTAAAGTTTTAAGAAGCTTTTCCTTCATCTTGTAAGTTTTAATTCAACTTGAAAGAGCATAAAAATGTACCAGTAGCTAACTGAATAACTATACTTATTTTATTTTGAGGCGAGGTGTCACTGCGTAGAGCAGGCTGACCTTGAACACCCCGTGTGGCCCAGGCTGGGCGAGCGCCATCACACCTGGTTCATCTACACCGGTTTTAAAAACCTAACATTCATATGTCAATGTGAACAGTAGTAAAATTTGACTGAGGAATGATTAAAATCAATTGATGAGACTGAAAGAGAGAAAAAAAAAAATCAGTGAGAAAACTCATCACCCCAAAATATAAACAATATTCATTATAAAATTCAAACTAGTGGGGCGTCGTGGCACACACCCATAATCCCAGCACTCCAGAGGCTGAGGCAGGAGAATCACCATGAGTTCACGGCCAGCCTGAGCTACATAGTAAATACAAGGCCAGGCTGAACTACACAGCAAGACCTTATCTCAAAAACCAAAAAAAAAAAAAAAAAAAAAAAGTTCAAACTAAGTTTGCATTATGAATTTAAATTAAAATAATTCCAATGTCCTTTACACTGGTCCCTTACCTGGGTGATTAGAAAGGTAAAGGATGGTTTAGGCAGTAGTAGAGATCACTCCCTGGCTCTGGTGGGAATCAGGGATGAGGCTCGAATCCAGTAAAGGTCTCATCTGTAAAGGGAAGATTATAATTGCGCGGCCCTCACTGGATCGCTTAGGAGAATTAAATTAGGTATTTCATAAACCATGCTTAGCATGGTAGCCAGTACATAGCAATCACTTAGCGTTAACTACCATTAGCAGCAGTAAGTAGTAGCTTATTAGTATTATGACTCTAATCTAGAATCCGAGGGCTGAAATGCCCTCTCCAGCTGCGGGTGGTTTTCTGAATGGCACTGTGTAATTCTCCACGAATCCAGGCCCTCCCACCTCCTTGGGGCTAGAGTCCACTGAGAATTCTTTCCTGTGATCCATATTAAACCATTTACCACTAAATACACTCATCTATTTGTGATGGGAAATACTAGCAGAATGAGCCAAGTGTGATTTGGTCAGAACATGTACAGCTCTAGTTAATCATCTTTTTCAACAAGTACTCTCTGAATTCCCCTCCACCTCAGGCTCCTTCTCCTGCAGAAACTATGTTGCAGGAGGAGACAGGAAAAAACTAAGTTGATAGTCTTCAAAGTCCGCTCTCTGGTCTAAGAACCTGACACTGATGGCTTCCACTTGCTAAATGCCACACACACTCTTCCCTCTTCAGCTCACTGGACCTCTCCAGTGTGAGGCTGGCCAACACTCTCTCTCTAGAAACTCTCTGCTTCCCAGCTACTCAGTCTGTGCCCTTCCGGCTCCGGCTCCCAGCCCTACAGGGTTCCTTTTGCCAAGGTTCCCTTGTCTTATGGTACGGGGTAAAGGGGGAAATACCCAGAGGACCACACAGGTGGGCCAGGGCAGACTTCAGCAGACTGTGTTTCTCTACACACACTGATTCAAACATTCAAACGAGCTCTAGCAAGTCGTCTCAGTTATTTAAAAAAAAAAAGTAAACCTAGGGTTTTCAATTTTTCAAGAAAAATTTCAAGATTTGCCTGGCATGGTGGCTCATGCCTATAATCCCAGCACTCAGAAGGCTAAGGCAGGAGGATCACCATGAGTTCAAGGCCAGTTTGGGCTACATAGTGAGTTTAAGGCCGGCCTGAACTGCACGGCGAGACCCTGGCTCAAAACAGCACCCCCCCAATTCAAGATTTCATACAAAATCTCCTAATATGTTGTGACAGCAACTCATTAAAAATTCTAAACATACAAGATGGACAGCCCTGACCACGTCACTTTATAAATCTATTTTCCTAACTATAAAATAGCAATGATGAAGTCTCACACACACACACACACACACACACACTCGTACGTCAAACAAAACATTTCTCCAGGCTTTTATTATCATTTTCACTCCATGTGCCCCAAGATGAGAGGTTAGTACCCAGATTTCAAGCCAAGCGTGTACAACTGTCAATGCACCCAAAGCGCTTTCCTCTCCAGGGCTTCTGACTCTCAAACTTCCCCTCCCACCGGTTCCGGCCGTCTAGGAAGATGCCCCCAGTGTACTCAGGGCCAAGGACGCGCCGCTTACCTTCCCGGCCGGCCGCTACCTCCTCCTCCCCATCTCACAGCTGCCCGGTTCAAACCTTCTGCCTTCTCTCAGTAGCCGCCTCGAGGGTCTAATTCCAGCCTTGCCGTCCTTCAGTTGTCTTTGGACAACCTGAATCCTCAAAACTGTAAATAACTTGTTTGGCCAAAGGCCTTCAGGGTTTGCTTACGAATCTACAAAACGAATCTAAATCCCGTAGTCTAACATGGAAATTCCTTCTGCGGGGCCAGGCTGAGCTCTCCTCACCACTCATTCCCCAATTCCTCCAACTCCAGGGCCGCTGGAAACCACAATTTGCAACACAGAACGCTCTTTTGTCCCAGGCACTTATTCATACTGCAGGTCCCACCTCCGGGAACACGCCCCTCCCGCTCACTCGGGCCAGAGCCGGCACCTTCGGGACCGCCCTCGGGCCAGAGGAGGAGAATAGTTTCCCTCCTCCCGGCTAACCTGCCCGCGGCCTTGCAGACTGTAACAGGGGCTTCTCTTCCTTCTCCAGGGGACTAAAAACTCCACGGGGGCACGGCACATGCCTTTAATTGTAAGGATCAGGGCTACCGAAAAGCAGCTGATCAGTTCAATGAATGAAACAGCGCGGGCTCCGCGCGCTCCTCCCCACGTCTGCAGCGGGCACTAGGCGGCTGAGAGACCCCCGTCCGCTCGGGCCTCCAGAGCCCAGCGGGTGGCCCGGCTCCCGGAAGGAGGCCCCTCCTTATTATTTGCTAACTAGGAGTTCAAAAGGAGAGACCAGGCTAACTTCCAGCTGCTGAAACTTTCTATGAACATACTGTGCAATTTTTACTGGCACAAAAATATTTGCTCCATGAAGGTTATTATAATATTCTATCTATACTATACTACTTATTAGTATTATTAACATATACTGAGTCAGGAACGCATTCAACACTCACACTGAGAATATTAAAGGTCTTTAAAGGAAACCACGAAGGCTGGGTACCAGGAACCACTCTCAAAGCTTGATGTGCAATTCCACATTTAATTTTCACAGCAACCCTGTAAAGTAGGCACTCTTATCACTCCCTTTCACAGATCAAAAAACTGAGACTTAATGAGATGAAGTGATTTAATTACCAGGTGTGTCACACAGCTAGGATTCAAGGCTAGTGTGACTCCAGAGTCAAACTTTTAATGAATACAAAACTACACAACTAAGCTGGGCGTGGTGACATACATCTACGTCCCAGCAATTTGGGAGGCTGAGGCAGAAGGATCGCTGTTGAGCTCTAGGCCAGCCTGCATTACAAAGTGAGACTTGTCTCAAAGCAACCAGAGCAACAAAAACTACACACCTACAGTTACTAGAAAAGCCTATGTTTTCTGTTATGGATCTACACAAAAACAAAGAAAACACACTGACATACTAAGAAAGGATGGGGCTGGGGATACAGCTCAGCGGTGGAGTGCCTCTGACTAGCAGGTACAAGGCCCTAGGTGTCATCCCCAGTACCCCGGGGAGAAAAGTTAACAGTAATTAGACCCTGAGTATGTCGTCTCCAAATATAAATTAAGACTGTATTACTTCTAGTTTTTTAATTAGAAAATAAGCAAACAAATACTAGAAATAGTACTGAGATGGTGCTACTAGCAAAGCAAAGTGAGCTAGGGGACTTAACATCTACCTTGGGAGAAGCATTTGACCATCTCTCCTACTCTTTCCAAGAAAGAATTTTCTTTTCACTTCCAGATAAAGAAACCGAAATTTAAGTGACCCACCCACTGAAAGAACAAGGGTCAAAACCCAAAGCCTAGTACAAACAGGTCTGACTGCAGGGTGCCAGGACACAAAGAAAATTTCACCGAAAACTGAAAACCAGTCTTAGAAATAAATCACATCCTGTGAAGAAATAACCAAGTAGTCTGTCACCTTCAATGTAAGGAGGGAAAAGAAAGAGGCCTAAAATTTTAACTGGAAGTCTCACCCAGTGTTTCCAGAGAGCCAGGAGCACTGGCTATAAGCAGCTTTTACAGGCAGGGCCTCTGGGACACTCACACCTGGTGCAGGGGAAGAAGACTACAGAGGGTGCAGTTTGGCCAAAAGCGGCTGCATTAGCAGGAGTCACATGGACTTCCTGTGAGGCCACCCCAGGTGCGGGCAGTTTCTGCTTTGGGTGAGATTTGCACCCGCCAACCAGATTCATCTGTTCATCTGTGACTCACCTGAACCAGGTATGGGGGGAGGGCTATACATCTGGGAATACTGCTTTCTAAATGTGATAAATGGCCTTTCATTATCTATTCTCAGTCTGGACAGTGAGAGCTGCTAACTCTGAAGGAACATTTGAATGAGCAGATAAGCATTTTTTGAGATGACATTTTTAATTTTAATGATACTTTAAATTTTGAGACCTCAGGCAGAATGTTTTTTGTTTTTTAGGTTTTTTGAGATGTCTCACTTTGTATTTCAGGCTGGCCTTGAACTCACTGTGTAGCCCAGGTTGGCCTTAGACTTGTGGCAATCCTCCTGCCTCAGCCTCCGGAGTGCTGGAATTAGAAGCACGCACCACTATACCTGGCTGAAACAGAAATTTTTCAATCAATCTAAATTAAAATTTTCATTCCTCTAAAAACAGCAGCATGACTGAGGATTTAGCTCAGTGGTTAGAGTGCGTGCCTTGCAAGCACAAGGCCCTGAGTTCGATCCCCAGCACACAAAAAAAAGCAACAACATGATTTCCTGAGAAAAAGTTTCGATGGGTGTACAAATTTATTTATAAAATTTTTCAGAAGAAAGAAAACTTGATTATTTCAGACTTATGAATTAAAATAAAGATCTTTTTAATAGTTTAATAGGAAAAAAGTATACTCTCTAAGCAATTTAAACCTAATTCAATATTTGCCCTGAAAGTCTTTTATCAGTTTAAATAGAATGTAATTTTTTAAAACATCAAACCTCTCCTATTCCTTTAGGAATAAAGCAGCCCATGAGATGATTAGGGAATTAATATATGCTTGAGTGGGCGATACAAGTTTCGGTATTTGTATATACACAGTTTTACTACCTTAAATATAGAAAGTTGACAATATAACCCTAAATATATCAAATTATGAGGCAACAAGATTTCTTTCAAACCTCAAAATGGTCTGGGAAAAAGGCCTCATGGGATGATTTTTTTTCCCCCATCAAATATGCTCTAAAAATAAGGACAAACTATAACCGAAGTAATGATTTTTGGCACACATTTCAAGTCGATAAGAATTTCAATTTATCAATAAAGTTAAAACCACCGTTAAATGTGATTTGTGTTTTGGTTTCCAATGCACACAATCTCCGATATCAGGACATCCTTAAGCAAATGTTAAATAGCTGGTTACCCCGCACTGTAGAGTGGCAAGAGTTTTGTTTGGGACGAAGGGAAAGACCCGCACACTCAGGAATCGCACAGCCCCACGGACGCCGCCCTAACTGAGCTCCGGGGGGGCCGAGCGGCCGAAGGTGGGACCCCTCCGCCAGCAGCCTCCGACCCGCGCGCCGGCCGGGCACGCGCGCACACGCACGCACGCGCACACACACACACCCCCACACCTGCCCAGCTCGCTTAAAAGGAGAAAAACAACAAACGAGGGGAAAACAACCGCCCCCACCGCGGGCCGGGGGGCGGCAGGGTCCATTAACATCTCAACTCCAACCGCCAGGAGCAGCCCGAGGAGGTTAAGCGCAGCCACAGGGAACATCCCATCCCCGAGGAGCAGGAAGTCTAGATTTGGGGATTTTAGTTTACTACGTTACAAAAAGAAAAAACTTAAGACACCAAAACCGAACTAGAATCGAATCTGTTTAAGCAGAAAAATACAACTAAAAATACGAAAACCACAGCTCGGCTGCGCTGAGCAGTCAAGAGGGCCCCTGCACAGTCCCCTCCGAGTCGAGGCAGTAACAAGCTTAAAATCTCCACACTCCCCGTTCCCATTCCCAGGGCGCCGGAGAAGAGCATCGCAGAAACCCCGACGGGGACTATCGGGAGAGGTAACGACCGACCCTCCAGTTGCACGGACCGCCGGGAGCCGCCCTGCCCGCCGCCGCCTCCCGCAGCCCTGAGCTCGGCGGCCCGACGGCGGGGCCCGGAGGTGGCCGGAAAGAGGGCTCCCCGGCCGCGCCGCTCCGTCCTGCGGGCCCCTCCGCGGGCCGCCCGGGAAGGGGCCTGGGCCGGCCGGGGCCGCGCGAGGCGGCGGTGGGGCCGCGGGCAGCCGGGCGCGGGGCGAGGGCCGGACTGTCCGGCGGAGCACACCTGCGCCCCCGCGTCCCCGAGCCGCCCCGGACCGACGCCGCCCCGAGAGCCCCGGAAAACTTTTCCAACCCGGAAGAGAAGGCCGGCTCCCCGCCCGGCTCGGGCCGCCGGCCGGAGTTGGCAGCCCGGCCGGCCGGGGCGCGGCAGGCGCGGGGCGAGTACCTCGGCCGACGGGCGCTGGCGCGGAGCTTCGGCGGGGCCCGGCGGCCGCTCACCCCCGGGCCCGGGCGCGGGGACAGGACGCCCCAAGTCGGGCCTGAAGCGAAACTTTCCGGGCCGCGCTGCACCTGACTCCTCGCCGCCCCTCCACCCGCCCCGCGCCCGCCAGGCCGCCCGCCCCGCCCCGGCGCGGCCCGGCCCGGCCCGGCGCGGCCGCCCGGAGCGCCCGGCAGGGGACAAACAGCCCCCACCCTTACCGGAATCGGGGCGGCGGCCGGGCCCACGGGGCGCCGGCGGTGGGCGCCCGCTCCCCCCGCAGGCCTGCCGCCCCGCCCGCCGCCCGGGCCTGGCGCGCCTCGGAAAGCCTCGGCCCGGCGCGGAGCTCGGCCCGCAGCGCCGCCGTCCCGCCCGCGGCCCGGGAAGCGGGGCAGGGCGCGGCCCCGGGGGCCTCGGGCGCCAGGCCTAGCCCGCGCCCCGCCCCGGCCAGCAGGCCCCGCCGCCCGCCCGCCCGCCCGCGGGCCCGGCCGGACCCCCGCCCCCCGCCCAGCGCCCCCGCGCCCCCGCTCCCCGGCCCCGGCGCCGGCCCGCTCACCCGCTCCTCCTCCGCGCGCGGCCTGGCGTGGGCCGACGAGCCCCGGCCTCACGTACGCGCGCTCGCCGCCCGCCCTGCCCGCGCGCCCAGCCCGCCGCCCTACGGGAGCCCGGGGATGTGGGCCGGGCCTGGGGCCGCCTCTGCTTACCTTTCAGCCGCGTTTTTTTTCCTCCTTCCCCCTCGCCCTCGGCCGGGCTGACAGAGCGGAGTGCGAGGCGCTGGCCCTGGACGGGAAGCGCGGCCGCGCGGCCCCCGCTCCCCTCGGGCTGCGGCGAGAGCCCGTGCTCGTCAAGCCAGAGGGGTGAGGATCATTTTTTTTTAATTTCGGAAAGTAAAAAAGTGCTCCCGGGGTCGGTGACTATGAAGGGGAAATCCCTGAATATACTCTCCAGCCAAGAAGGCAGGGCTGCCGGGCTGCACGGCAGAAGCAGCAGCCTCCTACAGCACCACTACAGGCACTGCGAGGACATAACACCAGAGCGCTCCTCGGCCCTCCGAAACGACAACTTTCCTACCATCTTGGAGCGGCGAGGGGGGCCGGGGGAAAGTCGCTGGCGCCCGAGAAAGTGCGAATTTCTGCTTCTCGTCCCCGGAAAAGAGTCCGCACCGGCCGTCTCCGCGGGCGCCGGGGCCGCAGGCAAGCGTCTGGGGGTGCAGGAGCCGCCTTTTCCTTTGCTCCAGAGGGAAAAATGCTGCTGCATCTTCTGATGGAAAGAAATCTTTACGAGACACAGGTTTTCCGCTGATTATTATTTTTCTCTCTTAATTTCTCCTCTTTAGTGACAGTGGTGTTTTAATTTTTTTTTTCAGGCTAATCATGATTTTTCTCCATGACAGGTATAAGTTCTGGGTCTGGTTGGTCAGTTTGTAAATTTGTACTTCAAGAGACTTCACAGTCACTTTTATTTGTTTGTTTATCTGTAGTATTTTTGTGTAGGTATTTATTTTCACATATTAGATGTAAGAATCCGTGTTACTTAATACGGTCCTCCAAATTGAGATTGCTGCAAGACAATTATAAAGAGATGTCTTTTGTCTCCATTTCTCCAAGAATGTAAATAAATCCTATTGACTGCCCCGAATAGGCATAATACAGCTGTTTATTTTCCACTGTGCAAATAAAAGCAGAGACCAACCCCGAGTGTATAGCTGACCACTTGGCTGGAAATAATCCTAATTCTGTTATGGGCTGCCCGTGAAGAAAGGTTGCTGTGAACCTGGAAATAGATTGAAAGACAGTCTTAGGTTTTCTTTTGCTCTTAAAAATTATATCTGGACTTTTTTTTTTTTTAGCTTCTCTAGGTTCTTTAAAGTTTGGACATTTGATGTTTGCACGTGTTGGTGCCTTGTCCTGGTGTCACCAAATTGAGAAATGTGTTTATTTTCATTAGAGGTGAAATGTTGGTTCAGAACTCACACTGTGCTGCCAGCCTGTAGTGATGGCTTCTCCCAGGGCAGTGGATGGCATGAGTTTACTTTTTCTGAATGAGCAAAGCTTAGTAGATAAATGCGATCAGAGTTAATGCTGAGGTAGCAAAGAGGTGAGAAAGGAAGGGAAGGAGACCCCCCCATTCCAACAGAACCCTTATTGAAGGAGGATGAATTGCAGGGACATTCTTCTGTTTTTCTGAAGAAAGAGATTAAATAACAGAAAATGACCACTATCTTTTTGTGCGTTTTGAAGGGACTGCACAATTGAATCTTGTACTAAAAGTTATTTTTCTGACACATGTTGGCTAACCTAGCAGGAATGAATTTGTAATACTAGTGCCTCGCATCAGTAGGCCATTTCTTCCATTCGAAATGTATTACAGAACATTTAGAAACCACTAGTGGCTCCACTGAATAGGTGTTTTTTTTCTTTTTTTGAACTTCCAAATTTAGAAAGTGTCAGAACATTCAGGTGAGTTCAGGTAATGCATATATCAGATAGTTACTTTTTCCTACCGTCTATCTAAATTTGAATACCTGAATATTCTGGATTTTCATGTTTGTTGCCTCCCTTTATAATGGGAAAAACTACCATAATTAAAGTAAGATGAGCCGATCCCTATCAGCTTGGAAGCCCAGTTGTCAAGATGTGTTATGTTCACAATTTTTTGTTTTTCAACGTTTGGAATTAAACACACTGGGTATGACCCAGTCAGTACTTCCTTAGGCCTCTAGTGTTTCCAGAAATGAGGATGTATTTGTTTGCATTCAGAGACACCTTTTTATGCAGTCTTGTTGTCATCACAGAGATGTGCTTCCTGATAGCTGTCAGGATGAGGCTGTTCTGCACCGTCATACGATTTCACGCTTTTCCAAGTCTTGACTTGTAGGTGACTGTAACCTTGGTAATCCACCATCCTAACTAACAAGCCAAAATTTAGGGGATTGAGACTCAACCCGAGAGAAAGAACCCCGCTACATGCGCAGTGTTGTAAACTTGACTGGTCAGAGTTCATTTCACTTAGTAATTGATGTCTGAATCCTAGAAGCTACAGCTGCTGACAAAACTGGCAGGATTTCAGGAAACGTTTCTTCCCCCAGTGGAATTTCTACTCAAAGTTTGGCTGAAGTTATTGAATACCTTGTGTATCTTGGTACCGTTGCTAGACACTTACATGTTGTCATTTAATTTTACCAAGAGCTATAAAAACTTGTGTTATTTTTCTTTTCTTCTTTTGTTTGAATACAGTTAGGAAAGTTATCTCTCTTGTCAGAGAATGAGCCTTCTTGGCCCTGACCCTGAAGCTTTTCAGGATTCTCAATTCTCCTGCTTGTAGGGTTGGAGATTTAGCTCAGTGGTTAGAGTGCTTGGCTAGCAAGCACAAGGCCCTGAGTTCGAGCCCTAGCACCACAAAAAAAAAAAAAATTCTCCTGCTTGTAGCTTCCGGGTAAGTGGGTGTCACCATGACAGACTCCTGTGTGGGCAGATGGCCCTCTGCCAAAGCAAACCGTGGGACCCAGCCACGCGTCCTCTTCACTCATAGTGAAGAGTAACAGCTCAGTCCACTTCCATGAAGGCCGGAAGTAGTTGGTTTTAATACTCAAAAATGCTTCAAATGCAAAAAAGATAAATAATCATGCTTGTTCATTAAAATGTAATGTGAGTAAGAGATCCTTTTTGCCTGATCCTGAAAATAAGCAGTAGATAGTATAAAGCACTAGCTTACTTATTCTAGTGTGCCTTCATTACAAAAGTCACTGTTTAGTCCTTAGTTGAAGTAGGAAACTCATTTTTTTTTTTTTTTTTTTTTTTTTTTTTTGGTGCTGGGGATCGAATTCGGGGGCCTTGCGCTTGCTAGGTGAGCACCCTAACTGCTGAGCTAAATCCCCTGAAGTAGGAAACTCTGGCCTTCATATTTTTACTACAGAGTCTAATCAAATCTCCCTCTTGATGTGACTGCTTTTAGTTTTGTAAAAAGCGACCACTTGCACTGGGGATGTAGCTCAGTAGTGGAGTGTTGCCTGGCATGGGTTCAGTCCTGAATACTGTAGTGAAGATATTACTGTAAGAAATGACACCTGCTGGGCATGGTGGCACACACCTATAATCCCAGCACTTGGAAGGCTGAGGCAGGAGTATCGCCAGGAGTTCAAGGCCTGCCTGGGCTACATAGTGAGTTCAAGGCCAGCCTGAAGTACACAGGAAGGCCCTGTCTCAAAACACCTAAAAAAAAAAAACAGATGACCACTTATTTTCTTAAAAGGCTTCATTCACAGGTAAAAGATGTACATGTGTGTAATAGGATTTGGTCAGGCATTGCGGCACAGTATTCTAATTCCAGCATTCTAGGAAGCTGAGGCAGGAGAATCACAAGTTGGACCCCAGCCTGGGAAATTTAGTGACTTGGGTTTTTTTGTTTTTTGTGTGGTTTTGTTTTTTTGTTTTTTGTTGTTTTGGGTTTTTTTGGTGTTTTTTTTTTTTTTTTTTTGGTGCCAGAGATCGAACTTGGGACCTTGCGCTTGCTAGGCAAGCACTCTAACCACTGAGCTAAATCCCCAGCCTGGAAATTTAGTGACTTAGCAAAACTCTATCTCAAGATAAAAAAATAAAAGAATAGTGGGGGACATAGCTCAGTGTAAAGGTCCTGGATTCAGTTCCCAGCAGCACAAAGGAAGAAAGTCTTTAAGCAGTAAAGCCATGCCTTGACAAATGTGTGCTGACAGAATCACCAAGTGCTGAAAAACAAAAAGCCATCGATAGCAGACGTGGTACAAACTGAATGGTTTTTCCACTGCACAGGGGTAGAGATTTGAACCTTCCCTAATCATACCTTTGAAAGGCAGGTGTTAAAGTCATTCCCACAGTCCCTGCTAGCAAAGACTCTGAGGAGCAGAGTATGATGTGCTGTGCCACCTACTAGGGAGGCTGAGGTAGGCGGATCACTGGCGACCCGGAGTCTGAGGCAAAGGATGCTCTGTCAAAGTTGATCAGGTGTCCACACTATTATCAGCATCAATACATTGGCCTCCTGGGCCCGGGCACCAGGAGGGTGTACAGCTTGGTTGGTACCTCGTGAGACCCTGATTCAAGGGGCAGAAGCAGGCAGAAGCGGGCAAAAGCAGGGTGAGCACAGCCCAAGAGCTTTGACAACCTCCCTGGCCTGATGTCTCTTTCCCACATTAAGTGTTTCTGTTTTGGAAACATTCGCTGGCAGTGTTTCCACATAAAACAAAGATTTTGCTTTTATTGTGGTCTCTGTGCCCTGCAAGAAAGTGTTCCGAGATAAGCATTGTATTTGGCAGACACTTACATCCTACATCTGTGTAGCACGAAATTTCTGTAAAAACGATTCCCTGCAGTCCTTGTGTAGATGAGCCTTGAACAGGCGATCGCCTGAACTCCACCAAGGATCCCAGAGCACCTGGAGCCAGGTGCTGTTACTCAATTACATGCTGAAACCAAGGAAGGAGGCCAGTGGCTCTGAGAGGTGGGAGTGTGCGTGTGCCAGGACAAGACACGCCCCTGGTGCCTTTGCACAGCCTCTCACTGTGCTGTGGGCATCTGGAGCCATTCTGTTGCATCCTGCTGTTAGAAAAAGAGAAATAATCCTCTAACAGAAGACAGGTTTTAAGTAATGGTTAGTAAAAAGAAACGCCCTAAAGCAATATTACAGATTGGATTTAGGTGAAGGTACACGCCATAATCAACCTTTTCCGTAATTTATAATGAAAAAAATTGTCCCCAAAGTCAAATTGGCGGAAACACTGTGGTAAGGTGAGAACTCCACAGAGCCCTGGGATAATGAGCAGAGGTTCGCACGAAGGGGGCGATGTTCATTTCCACTGCGTCCTGGTTAGGTGAGCTGGCGTAGACCCGCGGGAGACATAACCACTATTTCCATGGGAAAATGAATTCCGGGTTCCAGACAGCTCATTCACACTCCTGCTCTGGAACACAGCCCACTAATAAGTCTGGACTTATGCTGTAACGTCTTTGCTGTGCTGATGTTATAGACAGCCAGAATTCAGGGCTAGATGGGAAAGGAAGAGGGAAGTCCTCTCATTCATATAAAATAAGGAGGGGGAAGAGGGAGGAAAACCAAGATGTGTCATGTACAGGTACAAAATAACCATGTTGATTATGATCATTATGTATGCAATGTACCAATACATGTTCTTGGTAAAAAATAATAAAAAAATTTAAAGTGTAAAATAAGGAGTAACTATTAACATCTCCCAAATAGCATGCTTTAAATTCAGGTAGGGAAGTTTATCAAAGATAGAAAATGGTAAGGCCAATTTGTAGTACAGAGGCGAAAAAAAGACCTCAGATAGGAAATGAAAATTGTACCGTTTACCTTTTCTCTGTAGACAGTGGAGTTTGTAGGGTTTTGTTGGTTTTGTGGTACTGGGGACTGAACCCAGAGTCCTGTTACTGTTGTTTAATTTTGAAAGAAGTTTCTAAGTTGCCCATGTTGGGATCAAACTTGCGATCCTCCTGCCTCAGCCTCCCAGAGTGTCAGGATTACAGGAGTGCACACATCCCCAGTTCAAGTTGTATGCATCTAGGCACCAAATGAGCTCATTATAAGTGTTTGCATTTTATTTTATTCTTAAAACCAGAAAGAGAAAGAATATGGTGACAGAAGCAGGTAGGCTCACCCTGAAAACTGCTCGGCCTCGTCCTTCTCGGCGGAAGCTCTTTGCCCCACACCAGCAGCTGGGGCCGATCTTGTCTTGATGCTCTCTGCTCTTGGCCTGACCAGTTAAATTTGTCTTAGTTACTTTTCCTCGTTGCCAGAACAAAATACCCCACACCCAAAGTGAAAGGAGGCTTCTGTGAGCTCACAGTTTGCGGAAGTTTCAGTCCATAGTCGGCTGGCTCCAAGGCAGGCCTGGCAGGCAGAAGACAGCAAAAGCCGCGAGCAACAAGTGACAGCCTCTTTCTGTCCCTTTTATCTCATCCCGGCTGCCCACCCTTGATCCAGCCACCCCGAAAAGCGCCCCCTGGCTGCACGAGGCTTTGGGGGGACATCTAGATGCAGCCATAACAGACCCTGCTGTGCTTTGGTGCCTGGCTGAAATCTCGCCCGCTGTGGTTGGGTCTGGAGCCCTGCCCCACCCCGAGGCTCCTGTACTGATTGCCTGGTGCCAGCGCTACCCTGTCCAGAGCTGGGGCTCTTGTTAAGTGACGCCCTGAGTGCTCCGACCTGGTCAGTGCAGTAACCCACTTCGGGGCTCCCACCGAAGGGCCTGGTGGAGAGTTGGAAACTGATAGGCCGGGCCCAGCCCGGGAGCATCCCCACCCCTTCCCTCCCTCCCTCTCTCTCGCCCTCTTTCCTCCCACCATGTGCTCAAGGCCTCGCCTCAGGCTGCTGGCCAGCCATGAACTGAAACTCCCGAAACTGTGAGCCTGCATACGCCTCTCCTCCTGCAAGTTGGTGGGCTCTGGTATTTGTCCCTGTGATGCAAAGCTGACAGCACATTGTCTCTGATGCCAACATGCATCCACAGTGACCTGTTTTACTTTTAACGCTTCAAGTTGTTTTCCAGCGTTTTTTGGTTTGCTTTTGGTTTTGTTTCTCCAGATATCCAGAAGGGGCTGTGGTGGTGAAGAGCTTAATGTGCGAAGCCCAGATCCTCTGGTTTAGAAATGGGGCTCTGCTGTTTTTCTGCTGTGTGACCCTGGGCAAACTCCTTAACTTCTCTGTTTGCTAATTTGTAGAAATGGAGGCAGTAGTAGCACCACCTCACCAAGGTGTTCTGAGGGTTACATGGGGTAATGGGTAGAAGGCACAAAGCAGGGGACCAAATACCTGCATTACAACAGAAAGTCTGTCAGATACATAGTCTGGAATGGAGGATTTTTTTGGGGTGTTTTTGGTTTTTTGGAGTTTTTTTTCCTGTTATTGCCCTGCTGGGGCCAGAACCCAGAGCCTCCTAAGTGCCAGGCAAGCGCTCACCCCTGAGCTACACTCCAGCCCATTTCTTAAACTTTGAGACAGGTTTTGTCTAAGTTGATCAGGCTGGGCTTGAACTAGTTCAGCTTGGCCTTATCTCTCCATCCTTCTGCCTCGCTCAGCCTTGAGTGCTAGGACTGCAGGTATGTACCACCACACCAGGCTTCAATCAAGGTCCTAAAGTACAAAAATGAGATACAGAAAGTATAAAAAGAGCAGTGCACCCAGATACAACCCCTTCAGTAACATTCTAAACACAGAAGTAGATTGAAATCTCAGCAGAGTATCAAAGATAAAAGAGTTTTCTGGCAAGAAGGTATTAAAAAAAAGGTATAAAGAATATTTTTTAAAAAGTCATCCCACAAAAGCTGGGCCTGGTGCCGCATGCCTGGAATCCCAGCACTCGGGAGGCAGAGGCAGGAGGATTGCTGTGAGTTCGAGACCCTGTCTCAAAAAACAAATGAAAATAAAAAGTCCCCCCCCCCCGCAGGGGTTGGGGATTTAGCTCAGTGGTAGAGTGCTTGATCCCCAGCACAACCCCCCAAAAAGTCATCCCACAAAGATATATTTGAAGTTAAATATTAACCTAATGTCTCTGTTTTATAGAGCAGGTACTAGCCTGTTGTTTTTGTTCTTTTGAGACAGTGTCTCCACGGGTAGTTCAGGCTGACCTTGAACTCACAGTGGAGCCCAGGCTGTCCTCAAACCCCTGGCAGTCCTGCTGCCTCAGTCTCCCAAGTGCTGGGATTACAGGCATGCACTACCATGCCTGGCTTTGGCCTGTCGTTTTTAAATGCTCAGTGTTAGGCAGTAGATGCAGTGTGGGCTTCAGGTAAGAAAAGCCTCTGTGAATCCCAGAGCTAACATTTACTTACTCACTGTGTGCACACTGGGGCAAGTTCCCAGCCCCTCAGGCCTCAGTGCCCTCATTCTTCATGCGCAGGCTCAATTAAGGCGATTGATGGACTGTCTAATATAGTGGCCAGTACCTCGCTCACAGCCATCCCGAACTGTCACCTTTCTGTATTTTCTCTTCACTGAATTCATACAAAGTGAGGTCAAAGTAGAATTCTAATCTGAAAACTGAGAAAAATTTGGAGTCTTACTCTAGAACCCTTTTCTAAACTATTAGAGAATGCTGCAATTACCAAATTAATTAGAATCCTATTTACATATTTACCGTTTGTGTGATTTCTGTGAGGTTTTACCTTTTGATTAAAGTTACTAATGCTCTTGTTGGGGATTTAGCTCAAGTGGTAGAGCGCTTGCCTAGCAAGTGCAAAGCCCTGAGTTCAATCCCCAGCACCCCCCCAAAAAAAGTTACTAGTGCTCTTGAGTAAATGAAAGCTTAGTTTTTAAAAACATGAATGAACCTTACTTATATTCCGTAGTGAGAACAGAGTCTGGGAAACGGAGGTGTAGATCTACCAGGAGGTGACCCTGCTGGGCTCCGTGGTATGTTCTTCCTTGGTTTCATGCCCTGACCTGCTGGGTGTGTCTGGGAGTCTTTGGGCTGCTCGGAATACATCACCCGGCCAGGAGACACCTTCCAAAGGTGCCTTGTCCCTCGGGTCGGTCCCGAGGAGCCAGGGCAGACGCCCGGGGCCAGCGCGAGGGCCGGGCATGAAGGAAGCCAGGACTCAACCAGGCCTTCGCTCACGGAGAAAGAAGCAGAACAGGACGGGCTGGAGCTCAGGGAGGGAAGCAGATCCTCTGAATGTTCAGCGCTTTACCTGTGAGTCAGATACAGTTTTTGAATCTCCAGGGACATTTTAAGCAAAAAATTACAAAGGAAGTGTCTTGGTGTTGGGGTGTGTGTGTTGCAGTATTGGGGATTGAATCCCCACTGTGTACCTGCTCCACGTGGGTCTTTCTACTGAGCTACATCCTCCCACCTTATTTTGTTGTTGTTGTTGTTTTTGAGACAGGGTCTCACGTGTAGTCCAGGCTGGCCTTGGACTCACAGCAGTCCTCCTGCCTCAGCCTCCCAAGTGCTGGAATTACAGGCGTGAGCCACCACTCCCACAATGATGTGGCCTTTAAATAGGATAAATGAAAAGGACTCTGAGGAAGCCTGCGTGACCTTTCTATCCATCTGATTTAAAAAGTCCAAGGTGGTCAGCAAAGGATCTGTCCAGTTTGAATCATTTCAGTAACCCAAAAGCTCTGTATTCCAACTGGCCATTTCATAGGCTAGTTTGAAAATCCAAATGCGGCGGTTAAATGTGCACCTTCTCCTTCCTGTGGCCATATTCCTGTCATGCACTCTTCATTGCTAACAGTATTTAAAATGTATTTATACTCTAAGGTTTTTTTGTTTCTGTTTGGTTTCGGGGTTGCTGGGGATTGAACTCAGGGCCTTGCCTTGCTGCTCCCGCTGAGCTAAATCCCCAGCCCTCTAAGTTATTTTCATATGAGAAGCTCTACAGGTGAAAAAGTAAGAACTAGAATGTAAGAATCGCTGCGGACATCCAAGAGGAGAAACACGATTGTCGTCACAGCTACGGTGCGGCAAACGCCGGCTGCCTGGAGTGTTACCCAAGTCTTCCCTCTGCCCGTCTGCGGGGCGCGTGCAGCCACTGACCGACTGGCAGCCGAGCTACGCCGGCTCAGACATGGTTCTAGACTGCACAGATCAAACGTTGTGAGAAGGGCTTTCCTGGGGCCGGGGATTTAGCTCAGTGGTAGAGCACTTGCCTAGCAAGCACAAGGCCTTGTTCGAACCCCAGCACCCCGAAAAGATAAAAAGAACAGCTTTCCCAACACATTTGCTTTAAAGCTCAGAGGAGAAGCAGTACTAACCCGAGGAGGAAGACGGAACGGTCCCATCGCCGTAAATCGCCTGTCTGCTCAGCAGTTAGCACCACAGGTCTAGATGTTTTAGTATAGAGAGCAGTTAAGTACTGTAACTTCCTACCGACAGACTCATTCTAGAGATGAGGAAAGAGGCTGGTCCCCATTTGCAGGAGGATATGCAGATGTTAACATCGACCTCAGAAGAGGCCACTGCACCAGGCTCGCACTGTATTTCTGTGTTTCTCTTTAGTGGGGAAGGAGAGACGTTACATTCCAGTGGTCACTGAGGATGGGTTTAGCTATCATTCCGTTCCTACACATGTGCCCATCTCTCAGAAATGAAACTGAGAAAATAATCGCAGAGCCGGGCTTGGTGGTGGGACACCCAGCCACTCAGGAGGCCGAGGCAGGAGGATCACTGGAGCCTGGGAGTTCCAGACCAGCATGGGCAACATAGATCCCATCTAAAAAATAATTTAGTTAAGGAAACTAGTCTTCATTCTGATTTCACCAGTTTCCCACTAATGTCTTTTTTTTTTTTTTTTTTTGGTTCCAGATAGTCACTCAGTTTTTCCTGGTCTTTCATGACCTTCACACTTTGGGGGTTTTTGTTTTGTTTTGTTTTGTTGGTTTTTTTGAGACAGGGTCTCACTTCGTAGTCCAGGCTGGCCTTGAACTCAGAGTGATCCTCCTGCCTCAGCCTCCGAAGAGCTGGGATTACAGATGGGCACCACCACTCCCAGCTTTGACACTTTTGGCATCCAGTGTCTTCTCATGATTAGATGCAGGAGGTCTCTTTTTGGCAAGAATCTCAGATCTGCTGACCTATCAGGGAGTGTGTGATGTCAAAGTGTTATTAGAAATTGTGTAGTTTTCTGTTACTGCTGCTCTGTTTCCATTTCTGTAACAATTGCTACAGATTTAGCAGCTTAAAACGTGCTGTGTGTTATCTTCCCGGTTCTGGAGGCCAGAAGCAGGCGCCAGCATGGCTGGTTCTCTGGGTCCGCCTAGGGTCGCACAAGGTCACAGTCAGCTGTCTGCTGGGCAGGCTCCTCCTGGGTCCTCGGGCTGCAGGCAGAGTACTGTCCTTGCTGGCTGCCAGCCAGGACCTTTCAGCTCCTAGAGCCACTCGGTGGAGAAAGGAATGCAATAAAGTCCTTCTCGGGGTTCGATTCGCCCCGTCTAGATTCCAGCTGAAAATGCTTGTATGACTAGGCCAGGCCCAAGCCAACAGCTGCTCTTCCTTAAACTCACCTGTGCTGTGTAACATAATCTAATCCCAGGATTAAAATGTACCATCTCTGCTGGGCATGGTGCTGCACGTCTGGAATCCCAGCACTTGGGAGGCTGAGGCGGGAGGATCACTGGGAGTTTGAGGCAAGCCTGGGCTCCACAGTGAGGTCAGGACCAGCCTGAACTACAGTAAGACCCTGTCTCAAAAACTAAAAAAATTTGACTAGGGATTTAGCTTAGTGATTAGAGTGCTTGCCTTCCAAGTACAAGGCCCTGGTTCAATCCCCAGCACCAAAAAGAAAAAAAAATTTTTTTTAAAGTTCATCATAATTTAGGGCATGTGTACCAGAGTGGAGGGGAGCAGGAATCTTAGAAGTTAGCCTATCCTAAGCTTGATACCTGTTAACATGTTCTTTTCTGGGTTTCTCTACTATAAAA
The DNA here is from genome assembly GCA_004026905.1 of Hystrix cristata. Lineage (NCBI taxonomy): Eukaryota > Metazoa > Chordata > Mammalia > Rodentia > Hystricidae > Hystrix > Hystrix cristata. The sequence continues at coordinate 30,109 of PVJO010013615.1, forward strand.
TCTGGAGTTGGTTTTCTTTCTTTCTTTCTATCTGTCTTTCTGTCTTTTTTTCTGTCTTTCTTTCTCCTTCAACTAGACACCTTCCTTCTTTGGCCTTCCAAGTACTGAGATAAGGCTGCGCCACTGTGCCCGACTTTTTCCATTCGTATTAACAAATAATCTTGAGGGAGATACTTTGAGACTATGCAAATACAGAAGTTGGATTTCTCCTCCACCTTCTGTAGGCTGATTTTAACATTTACCCACAGGACTGCCCGTTCTCCATATGTACTTACATCAACACAGATTCTTGGCTATGTTACTTAGGGAGTAATAATCCAACACTGTCACTCTTTTGATATCCAGGTTGTGCTGGCCGGCCGTGGCCGCCTTACGCAGCACTTTCAGGTGAATTTCTTTGCTCTTTTGCCCTGCCCCCATCCTTTCTGTCCTGTCTGGCTCCATAAAACACCCTGGATTCTGTATTTTTTTTCCTGCCCCAGCCCCAGATTAAACCACATTCCTAAGGCTGGCTCCACTTTTAATCCAAGAGAGCTAGAAGTTCCTTCTATTGTTACAGATCCATGTCTCATAGATGAGGTGCAGATTAACAAAGGTGTTTCTTTCCACTCCTGGCCTGACAAATTGCCACCAATTTAGTGGCTTAAAGCAGGACACCTTTGTTGTTGTACCACTGTGAGCTCTGAAGCCTGCAGTGGGTTTTATGGGGCTGAAGTGAAGTCATGGCAGGCTGCATTCCCCCTGGAGGCCACTGGGATAACCCAGACCCTGTCCTTCCAGCTTGAAGAATTCTCCTGTGTTCTTTTTTTTTTTTTTTCCTTCTGTATTCTTTAGTTTATGGCCTTCTTCTCCAACTTTAAAACCAGGAGCCTGGAATCTTCCAGTCTCCCTCAGGCTCTGATTCTCCTGCCTCATTCTTTCAAGGAGTCCTTTAATTATCCAGGCCTATCTGGATAATTTAAGATCATGTCCCCATTTTAAAATCATTAAACATGCCAGGCATGCTGATGCACACCTATAATTCCAGCACTTAGGAGGCTGAGGCAGGAGGATTGCCAAGAGTTAGAGGTCATTTTGGGCTACATAGTTCAAGGCCAGCCTGAACTACATAGCAAGACCTGTCTCAAGAAAAAAAAAAATCATTAACCACATTTACAAAACCCCTTTGCTGTGTAAGGTCCAGGGTTAAGGGACCATTCTGCCTAATGCATGAACAGATTTGGGTTGGTTAGACAGTCTCCACCTATATTAGGCCAAAAGAAAGGACCCCTTAAAACACACTTGTTTTTTACTTTTCCTTCTTAGCCCAGTGAATTGCTTTTTTAAAAGTTACAGTGTATTTGTACATTGGTTTTAATCCTTCGTAAATCAGTGTCATTAATCTTCCATTAGTGGGACGCTGGACGTGACTTGTCCTCTAGCAGCAGTGGAGAGCGGCTGGTCTGTCCGTCCTCCATGTTTGTCACCACGCTCAGAGAATACCCTGCCCTAACACTGGACCTGACTGGCCGTGATGTGTACCTCTGCTGACCGAAGAGCTCGGCTTGTACAACCTGCACTCACGTTGTTGGCTGGGAATTGCATCACCAGAGCCAAATTTTAAAAATTAAATATTCTCAGCTGGGCTTGGTGGTGTGCCAACTACACCAGAGGCTGAGGCAGGAAAATCACAAGTTTGAGACCAGCCTGGGCAACTCAGCGAGACCTTGTCTCAAAAAAGAGAAAAAATTGTTTTTTGTGGAACCACAGATTGAACCTTGGGCCTTGTGATCACACTGAGCTACATCCCTAGCCCTTCTGGTTTTTGTTTTTCGTTTCGAGACAGTCTTGTTAAGTCATTCTCCAGAATGGACTCAAATGTGCGGCCCTCCTGCCTCAGCCTTCCACAGTGCTGGGCTGGATTGTAGGTGTGTGCCACTATGGCCAGCTCCCATGAAATTTTAAATGTTCTTTTCACTCTTGGCTATAACTCTGCACTTTTTATTTGGCTATTTAATGAGTAAATATTTATTGACTATTTGACTGTAAGACACTACGATAGGCAAAGTGATACCCAGGAAGCTACAATAAGCATGATTCAAAATATGTGGATGCTGCTTTCAGTAGCCCGACCTCAGGGAACAAGTCAAGCGTATACTATTTGTAAACTGACTTTCTGTCTGTCTGGAGTGCCCCGCAATAGCCTCGTGTGGTCCTGGAGGTGACCAGGTGCGGGTGCCCAGAGTCCGGTAGCGGGCCTGCGTTGGAGGCCCTCCCCCTCCCCCTCCCCCTTCCCTCCTTGCTGGCTGCCTTGATGTGAACAGCTTTCTTCAGCGTGTCACCAGCCGAGCAAGGACTGAACTTCTAAAGTGTGAGCCGACATAAACCTCTCGTCCTCCACTTTGTGGGTGTCTGGTACTGTGTCTCGGCGACGAGAAAAGTGACTAAGAAGCGTCTAAATCGAAGATATTCAACTTACTACTTTCGGTTGATGAGAAATAAAATGTTTGATGTAAAATGTCGTGTGTAAAAGCCATTTCTTTCTCTCCTGGTACCGAACTGCAGCCTGGTTACGTACTGAGTCCCCGGGTTCTCAGAATCCACTTTTCTTCTTTGTTTTGAAGGGCAGAAGAATTTTATAATGTCTGACGCAATAATAGCCACAGTGCTTACTAAGCGCTTACTCCTGTCCGGTGCTCTGCACATTTTTCAGCCCTTCGCACACCTCTGAGTGCCCGCGTGGCCGTCGTCAGTGTCCCGGCTCCTTCCGTAGGTGACGGGAACAGAGATGACGCAACTGGCAAGTGGGTGAGCCGGGATTAAACCCAGGAAACTGGCTCCAGAGCGAGCCTCATTGGCGCTCATGCCGCCACCTGGCGAGTCACGTTGGCCGCGGGGAGTGCTCCAACTCCTGCTCTAGCCTGAACGTTTCCCAACTTTGGAATGCAGCCGAACTTGGAAATTTCGACGGACTGTGAAACACACAGGAATGGAAATTTCAGAAAAGAGCAAATAGTGCACAGACTTAAATGTACATCGAAGTCTATCAAATAGACATAACAGTGAGCCGGGGACACCGCAGACTCGAGGTCACAACTGCTGCTGCGGATGTTATCTCTGTAACGCGGCACGATGGGGAGAATGCCGTGCAGAGCGTCACCTTCCAGAGTAAGGGGGGACTTCATGTCCTAGTGCCCGTTTCGCCCTCCCCAGTTACTGCCCCATAATTAGGGCTGCTGTCCATCTAGGCGTCCCTTGTCCTGTTCTCAGGAAATTCACAAAGGGAACTCTTCGGGCAAATAAATTCTGGCTGACAGAGTGGTAGAGTTTTGGGGGGTTTTGTTTGTTTTTTGAGATAGTCTCATGTAGCCCAGTCTGGCCTCAAACTCATTGCTGCTAGTGCCTCAATTTCCTGAGTGCAGGGATTGTAGGTGTGTACCACAATCCTGCTCCTAGAGACAGATTCTTTAAAAATGTGTTCTAGATATGCGCGTGGTGGCGCACACCTGTAATCCCAGCACCCAGGAGGCTGAAGCAAGAGGGTTGCTGCGAGTTCAGGCCAGCCTGGGTTACATAGCGAGACCCTGTCTCAAATAATAATAATAATAATTTAGAAAGGAAAAATTATTTCTATTTACATCCGTATTTGTACAACTGTGAAATTTGGGAACATCTAACAAGGAGGAATATTTTTCAAGATAATTGAAAGTTTTGGAAAAAGCCAGGCATGGTGGTACACAAGTGTAATCCCAGCACTCGGGAGGGTGAGACAGGAGGATCGCTGTGAGTTCAAGTCCAGCCTGGGCTAAATAGTGAGCCCCTGTCTCAAGAAACAAAAGAAAAAAGTTTTGGAAGAAAATAGAAGATGAAATGTAAGAAATGTGATGTAGTCTAAATAAACATAATTAAAATATATTTAACATTAGTTCATAGTAAAATTTGAAAGTAAGTATCAGCATCTATATGAATACCTATGATTACTGAATTGCTAAGTGATCTTCATGCATTTGGGGTGTCTATGTGGGTAAGAAGCGAGCGATCCGGCTGGGGATTTAGCTCAGTGGTTAGAGTGCTCACCTCGCAAGCACAAGGTCCCGAGTTCAATCCCTGGCACCAAAAAAAAAAAAAAAAAAAGCGAGCGATCCTAAAGAATCAGTAACTTACACGAGGTAACCGTAGGAAAGGGTTCTAGGCAATGGAACACAGCACCATGTGGGAATCAGCGGCTGTCGCCAGTGTTAAGACGGTGACAAGTGGGAAATATTAACCATAGCTTGCCACGAGAAAAGTGTGTGGATGATACAATTAATTGACATTAAGCGCTGGGGATTTCGCTCAGTGGTTAAGAGTACTTGTCTCGCAAGCCCTGAGTTCAATCCCCAGCACACACACAAAAAAAGACTTTAAGCAATAACCGACTGCTAATCGCTCTTGCTAGTCACTGAGGAACCGCCAGTCGGGCGTGGGCTCGTCATTTACAACGCAGAGTAAAGGCCGCTCGGCGCCTTTCAGGTGTTGGTTTGGTGGGGACGTTGACAGGAGAAAAGCGACCAGAGCGAGGCTTTGGCCTTTGTGGCGTGCTAGGATTTGGCGTCTAGCCCCTCGGCCGGTACCGCACCCTGCCGGTAGGGCAGGGCCCGACTGTAGCGGAAAGCGCTGCTTCGCCCGCGCCCAGAACAGCCCGGGCGGTGAAATCCCTCGCTGGGGATTTAGCTCAGTGATTAGAGTGCTTGCCTTGCAAGCACAAGGCCCTGAGTTCGATCCCCCGCACCACAAAAAAAAAAAAAAAAAAAAAAGCCTCGCTGGGATCCCTAGTCGCACCTTACTGCCCGGGAAAAGTTAGCCGCTGCTCCCGGCGATGCGCAATGCTGGGATCAGGCCTAACAAGTGGAGCGAACTTCAGAAAAGGCCATGAGTTCAATCCCCAGCACTTCCCCCTCCCGCGAAAAGGAGCATGTCAGACGGTAGACTGCGTGTGAGACGGTGGAGGCATAGTCCTTGCCTGGCAGCCTTAACTGTGAAGCTATTCAGGGCACTAGCAGTTTGCTGTATTAAAAACATGAAATCTCCTAATATCCTCTTTGGTAGCTTATGGCAGAAAGCTACCCTTCTGCCCCCTTTTAAGGCGTTCTTCATTTTCTCTCTGAAAATGTCTTTTCCTTGCCAGGCGTCATGGCGCACGCCTGTAATCCCAACACTTGGGAGGCTGAGGCAGGAAGATCGCTGAGAGTTTAAGGCCAGCCTGAACTACAAAGTGAGACCCTGTCTCAAAAAAGAAAAAAAAAAAAAAATGGGGATTTAGCTCCATGGTTAGAGTGCCTGCCTTATAAGCACAAGGCCCTGAGTTCAATCCCCAGCATCCAGTAAATAAATAAGTGAATGAATGAATGAATGAATACATCCATAGATCATTCTTCAAAAAAAAGAAAAAGGTGAATATTTGGATCCCGGGTTGAGAATTTAGCTCAGTGGTAGAGTGCTTGCCTAACAAGCTCAAGGCCCTGAGTTTAATGCCCAGCACCAAAAAAAAAAAAAACAAAGAAAAAAAATTAAGGGCCCTTTTCTTTTTGGGCAGGGGAAAGAGACTCATCAAGTCAAGCCATGCTTTATTGTTCCTTTGACTTCAACACCATTCCAGAACTTCAGGCAGCAAGGATGGTCTGTTCCAGACAGAGGGACAAGGTGATCCTACCAGCATGAGCAGAAGGGAAATCCCGAGGTCTGGGAGAGCTCAAAGATTCCAGACCCCCATAGGCTCCATTCTTGTCCACCTCACCTTTGTGTTCTCTTCTCTCTTTCTCTCTCTGCCTCTCTCTCTTCCTCCCACCAACACTGCGGATTGAACTCAGAGCTTTCACACTAAACTACATCTCCAGTCCTTTTTATTTTGAGACCGGGCTTCATTAAGTAGTTAAATTGCCAGGTTGATCTCAAACTTGTGATCCTCCTGTCTCAACTTCCTGAGCGCTGGGATTATAGGTGTGATGTTGGGTGTGACACCGCACCCAACTTCACTATGGAAATTTAAAGCAGACTTTTTTTAAAATGCAGATTTAAAAGCAGAAGAAAAACTGGAAAACTCACAAATATGTAGAAATTAAACAACATGCTCTTTCGCTTCCATTGAGTCAAAGACAAAGTCACAATGGAAACTAGAAATATCTTGAGGCAAATGAAAATCAAAACACGTCATACCATACTATGAAGGACATTTATAGCAAGGAACAATCACTCTAAAAAGATCTCAGGTCAACACCCAACTTTAATACTTTGGGGAAAAGAACAAATTGAAAGCTCGAGGAAAGAATAAAGATGAGAAAAGAGGTGGACAGAGGCTAGAAAACAAGAGGGAAGACAGTACGGTCAAGAGCTGGATCTCTCCTTTGACTTGAGACTGGTTATGCAGACATCTGTCAGTCTGCACATGAAACACGCAGCTGTGGCCCTTCTCCGTGGGAGCACTGACAAAATCCAAACATCATGGGAAAGCAAAGCCGCGCGCTGTGCGGACTCGCACATGTTGCTTCTGCGATCGGGGTGCCGAGTCTGTACGCTCGGGGGGTCCTGATCTCTCTCCTACTGCAGTCGACTGGTGCCCGTGGCTCGCCACGCTCAGAGAATTCAGGAAAATTCTAGATGCTCCTCCAAAGTGGAGAGAAAACATCTGGATGCATGTTTCGAGGCTGATGTTAAATTTGTGTGGGTAAAATAGCGTGGAGAACATTTCCCAGGTGTGTGCATGTGTATGAGCTGCTTCATGAGTCCCTCAGAGAAGAGGGTGTCTCCCCCAAACCAACATGGTACTCTTTTTTTTCAACATGGTATTCTTGACAAACACTCAAATGGGAGGCAAGACGTGACTGTGTTCTGGTTCTGCTTTTACACCTCATAGATATCTTGGCTTTAACATTCCTCATCTAGCCGCGTGTGGTGGCGCAGGCCTGTAGTCCCAGCATTTGGGAGGTTGAGGCAGGAGAATCACCGTGAGTTCAAGGCCAGCCTGGACTACGTAGCAAGACCCTGTCTCAAAAAAAAAAAAAAAAATCCTCATCTATCAAAATACAGCCAGCACAATCCTCCTGCCTCCTACCCAAATCTACAATTATCCATTTTAAGAATTCCTGTTGGATTCCTCAGTTACTGTTCTTCCAGCCCTGTCAGTATAACGAGGCAATTACTTTAAGAGGGAACGACTCTTTCTGGAATTAATCCGGTACAACTCAGTGATTTTAAGTGTGTAGGTCAGGGGCACCTTAAAAACTGCTTATTTTGCCATTTTAGAATTGGCACCCAAAACTGTGGAAGAGAACTTGCACTGAAATGCAAGCTAGTGGCATTTTGCATTTTAATAAGATAACTCTTGATTTTGGTAGTCCGATTCAAATGAACAAATCCAATTCTGATATACGGGAAAAAATATGACTCCCAACCTGCCAGATGTCAGTTACACCGAGCTCGTGTTCCCCAAAACCAAAGAATGAATTCTAAGGAACAAAGGAGGTTAAGAGCAGGAAATTTACTGAGAGAGAGAAAGAGAGCTCCTGAGAGACAGGAGGGGACCCGAGTGGGTTGCCAACGAGCTCACTTTTCAGGGGAAGTTTTATAGAGCAAAATCAAGAGGCCGGTACAATGTGTGTCAAAATGATTAAGCGATAATATTACAAGTGTGGTCACTTAGGTAACATTGATCCGATGGGGAAGAAGGTCATGTAGCAAAAGGACAAGGAAAGAATGAAGACATTCCAGGATGGGGTGGATCTGGAGGTCCTGGTCGCCCACCTGGGTGACCTCGGCTTTATCAGATCAAATGAGTGTGATCATCAGTTCATTGTTTATCCCTCGGCAAGGGGTGTAGCTCTAGTCGGTCCACCTTTATCTCAAGGCCTGACCTTCAGTGGATGAGCCCCTAGCCATAGTTGTAGTGTATTCTCCTCTTGTGTGTTGACTCTGTTGAGCGCCCAGCCCTGTCTGACTGCCTATAATATTTCTACCTTACTTAGCTGTCTATAATAATAGGCACCTTAAAAACTGCTTATTTTGCCATTTTAGAATTGGCACCCAAAACCATGGAAGAGAATTTGCACTGAAATGCAAGCTAGTGAGGGGCTGGGGATTTAGCTCAGTGATTAGAGTGTTTGCCTTGCAAGCACAAGGGCCTGAGTTCGATCCCCGGCACCACAAAAAAAAAAAAAAAGAAAGAAAAGAAAAGAAATGCAAGCTAGTGGCATTTTGCATTTTAATAATATATCTCTTGATTTTGGTAATCCAATTCAAATGAACAAATCTGATTCAATTTAAAAATGAGCCAGGTTGGCATGGTGGCACACGCCTGTAATCCCAGCACTCGGGAGGCTGAGGCAGGAGGACTGCTGTGAGTTGGAGGCCGGCCTCGGCTGCATAGGGAGTTCAAGGCCACTTTGAACTTCACAGCAAGACTCTGTCTCAAAAAACAACAAAAATCAAAACTCTACTCATTAGAAGTGGTTAAGTGCAGCTCACACTCAAATGGAGGGAGTTACACAGGGTGTGAACCACTTTAAAAACTGACCGAGACACATGGCATGCCACTATTTTGTATCCACTTTTCCCTTATGTTTTTTAGGTAATGGGGGAGAGGGGTATGTGTCTCACTGTGTTGCCCAGGCTGGTCTCAAATGATCCTCCTGCCTCAGCTTCCCAAGAAGTTGGGAATACAGCATGTACCACCAACATGGGTATTTTTACTTTTTATTGATATAAATATTTTGTATGTATTTTTCATTTCTTTATTGAATATAGGAAATGCCACTGAGGCCGTTGTTCACTCCTTTTTCATTTTTTAGTTAGTACATGTGTGTTAGTCACTTTCTCATTGTTGGGAGAAAATACCTCAGACGCCCACAAGGTAAGCAAGGAAGGTACTTAGCTCACTGTGTGTGGAGGTTTCAATCCATCGTCAGCTGACTAAAGGCAGGAAGGCGTGACAAGGCGGGATGACAAGTTCATGGCGTTTGAGACGGCAAGAAGCAAGACTTCCTCCTTCTTTCCCTTTTGTCCCATCCAGATACAAGCCTGTTGGTTGGTGCCACCCACACTGGGCCACTCTTCCCTCCAGGGTAAATCTGTCATCCACACTCAGAACTGTGCTAAACTGACCATCTGACTAGTCCAGTGCCACACCCACGATCCAGCATCACGCAGTCACCATCCAGTCACTCCCAAAAGCCCACCTACGAGCGCATGAGACTTTGGGGGACATCTGCTCATAAGCCATAACGACATGTTTGCAGTACACAACATTTACATTCCTAGTGCATAGTTGCTACGTGCACATCATGTGTTTTAATTCTTTTATTCCCTTTCCTTCTTTCCCATTTTTTTTTTCTTTTTTTGAGGCAGAGTCTCGGTAAGCAGCCCAGGCTGGCCTTGAACTTGTGGCAATCCTCCTGCCTCAGCCTCCCAAGTGCTGGGATTACAGGTGTGCACCACGACACCTGGCCTCCCTTCATCTCTTGATCTCCTTCCCCTTTGAGAAAGAACTATTTCCTTGCTTCTTATCTTTTTTTTGGGGGGGTGCCAGGGCTAGAACTCAGGGCCTTGTGCCTCCTAGGCATGTGCTCCACCACTGAGCTAATCCCCAACCCCAACGCTGATATTTCTTGTCATAAATCCTCCTAGTTTTAGCTGTAAGGAGATGGAGTCTGATGGCTTTAAAGGACAATTTTAGCTAAGGAATTTAAAGATTTCACGTGAGGGGGCCGGGGATTTAGCTCAGTGGTCAGAGTGCCTGCTTTGCAAGCACAAGACCCTGAGTTCGAGCCCTGGCACCAAAACGAAAACAAAAACAGTGGTCAGTCACCGGAGTAGCTGGTACGTGCCAGAAGGGGTCAGTGACTGGAATCAAAGTTTCTATATCTAACTTTTATGATATTGTTTTTCTGTATCTTTTGGTTATATTTTTTTGTTGGCTGTTAAGACCAGGTTAAAATTGGGCCTGTGTTAGTCAAAGTTAACCTCTTGCTGTCTATCAAGGTCATTTGAGGACCCTCAGGTATCATTTTTGGAACTGTGTACGGAACTCTCAGCTCCTTTCAAAGCGTCAGCCCCGGGACGGTCTTTTTTTTTTTTTTTTTTTTTTTTTGGTAACCCAGACAGACCTCAAACTTGCAACAATCCTCCTGCCTCTGCCTCCCAAGGCCTGCACCATGGCACCTGGTTGGGTCACGGTCTTGCTTGACCATGTTGCTTCCTGTGAAAGCCTGGGAGACTTCTCCCTCGTTGGTGACTCTCCTTTTTGGCACACTGTACATTCGTGGATTCCTGTCTTCTGGGGCCCAACGAGCTCCCTGCTTGGGAGGTGAAGTGACTCACCAATTTGTAGGATTCTGTAGAAAAGGTCCCCTCACGTCCTGAGTCCTCATTGACCTTGGAGGGCCAGGGCCGAAATATTGGCTGTCCTCTTAGCCAGCTACCTTTCTAGATCTCGTCTCCAAACTTCAGATGTTGAACACCCAGAAGACAAAATTGGTTACATCAGTATTGCAGCAGGAGCAGTGAGCTGAACTATTATAATCTCATCTAGATATTGAGCATTTTGAAATATAAACTATAGCCAGAGGACTGTTATTTCTTACCAATCATGGTTATTTTTAGGGGTGTGTGTGCCGGGGATCGAACTCAGGGCCTTGCACTTGCTCGGCAAGCACTCTACCACTGGAGCGAAATCCCCGACCCCCCTCATGGTTATTTTAGAAGATGAACCCCTCCTTCCAGTTATCTCCCTGGGGCCTCCAAAATGATATGGAGGGACAAATATAACTCCCAACCTACTAGATTTCAGATACCTTGCGTTCATGTTCCCCAAAATCAAAGAATGAACTCTAAGGAACAATGGAGGTGAAGAGTAGGAAAGGGCTGGGGAACAGGAATGGGAAATGGGAGTAGCTCCTGAGACAGGAGGGTCCTGAGTGGGCTGCCCCCGTTGTCTTTTATTTTGTTTAGTTTCGGTGCGGGGTTGTTTTTGTTTTTGTTTTGTTTTGAACCAGGGTCTCACTATGTAGTCCAGAGTGGCCTCGAACTGGCGGCTGTTCTCCTGCCTCAGCCTCCCGAGTGCTGGGATTACGGGTGTGCACCATGAAACTGGGCTTGCTCTTTACTTTATACTTTGGGTTTCTCATATAAGAGAAACCATGCGATACTGGAGCTTGTGTGTCTGATTTATTTAACACTATGGTCTCAAGGTGTATCCATTTTTCTACATGACTCATTTATCTTTATTGCAGAGTAGTACTTTATTGTGTGCAAATACCACATTCTTTATTCATTCATCTGCAGAACAGGCTGCTTCCAAGATTTAGCTATTTTGAATTGCTATAAACAAGAGTATGCATGTATTACTGTAATATAACTTTAACTTTTTCAGGAAGATACCTGGAAGGGAAATTGCTGGGTCAAATGGAATTCCTAGTTTCAGTTTTTTAATTCCATACAGATTTAGTGATTGTACTAGTTTGCATTCCTGCCAACAGGATAGAAAGTTCCTTTTTCTTTTCTTTCTTTTTTGAGACAGGGTCTCACTATGTAGCCCAGCCTGGCCTCAAACTCCCAGTGATCCTCCTGTCTCAGCCTCCTGAATGGTGGGATTACAGGCATGCCCAACTAGAAGGGCTCCTTTTTCTCCATGGCCTCACCAGCATTTGTTACTTCATTTCTTAATGGTGGCCATTCTTTCTGAGGTAAAAGGGACTCAGTGTTGTTTTAATTTGCATTTCTCTAATGGCAACAATGTTGAGCGTTTATGTATTTCTTGGCCATTTGTCCTTCTGAGAAGCATCTATTCACTTCATTTGACTGTTTTTTGATTGTCTTTTATTTTGGGGAGTCTCATTTTCTTCTGAAGAGTAGCTGGTAATTTTTTTTCCCCATTCTGTAGATTGTCTCTTCACTCTAATTTTTTTTTTTTTCTCCTGTGCAGAAGCTTTCTAATTTGCTAGGATTCCATTTCTTGGTTCTTGGTACTATTTCCTGTGTACCCAGGATTCTGTTCAGAAAGTTTTTGGGAGTTGGGGACTTAGTTCAAGTGATAGAGCTCTTGCCTAGCAAGCACAAAGCCCTGAGTTTGATCCCCAGCACTGCCCCCTCCAAAAGTTCTTCCCTACATCTATGACTTCAAGAATTTTAATTATTTTGTCTTCTAGCAGGGTGTGTTCTCTGGTCCATTTTGGTTTCAGTTTAGTACATGGTGAGATGAGTCTAGATTCAATCTCCTGCATGTGGAAAGCCAGTTTTCCCAGCACTGCATATTAAAGACGCTGTCTTTTCTCCAGTGTTTGTTTTGGGTCCCTTCATCAAAGTTGAATGTGTCTAGGCTTGTTTCTGCATCCTGTTGTCCCATTGACCCACGTCTGTTTTCGTGATGTACCGTGCTGTTTTTATCACTGTAGCTTTGTAGTATAACTTCAAGTCCGGGAGTGTGATGCCCCGTTTCGCTCTTTTTACCCAGGACTGCTTTTGTATTTTGGGTCTTTTCCAGTTCCATATGAATTTTAGAATTGTTTTCTCCAGTTTCATGAACTTATTCTTCATATAAACAATGTTTTTTTTTTTTAAATTAATATAGGGGTTGGGGATTTAGCTTAAGTGGTGAACATTTGCCTAGCAAGCGTGGGGCCCTGACTTTGATCCCTAGCAATCGCCCCCATTAAAAAAACAACAAAAAAATTAATATAGAGGTGTAAAAATCCCCTCCTCCCCATCTTTTTTGAGACAGGGTCTTGCTATGTATTGGAGGCTGGACTTGAGCTCGCTATGTAGCTTATGCTGGCCTTGAACTCAAAGGCGGATCCTCCTCCCTTGGCCTCCTGAGTGCTGGGATTACAGGGGTGCACCCCCACAGATAGAATTTGAAAGAAATGAAAGTAAGAAAAGTTCCAATAGTAGTCAATGATTATAATAATTCTAAGGGTGGTGTTGACAGAGTTGACCAACATCTAACAAGCTATCCTGTGATCAAAAAGCAAGGAACAAACATTACTATAAAATATTTATGCATTTTCTGGACCACACAATATGGAACTCGTTATTTATTCAAAACAAGGGGGCTGAAAAAATTATTTACAATTTAGATTAGGCCTAATAACGTTGGGGATTTAGCTCAAGTGGTAGAGCGCTAGCCTAGATTAGGCCTAATAGATCAAATTGAAAAACACAGAATAGGGAAACACCAACCAGGATGTCCATCATCAATGTCTTCACAGTCATGTTTAGTGGGCAGATGTTTTATCGAAATTATACCACCCACAGGAAAAAAGTAAGGCCAAGACGACAGTGTAAAGTGTGTTGTTCAAAAAAAAAAAAAAAACAATGCAGACAATTCAGAATAGTCCAGATACCACTGTTGAGATTGTAATGCTGCATTGTGTACTGGATGTTTTAGGATACACCATGCATAGATAAATTATTGAATAAACTTGATAAATTTGTCATTTTTGTATTTCCTCTTATAAAATTAACAAAAATAAGGAATTTTTAGTCATCCTGTATGTAAATGATTGGACCAGTATGTGGCTTAGTTGTGGTTCAGGCTCACGTCCTCAGGGTTCCACCCTCAGGGACAGCTCAGTGCTGCTGTGGAGGGCTGGCGGGACAGGCAACCCTCTTTCCACTGTGAGAGGGTGCAGGGCAGCAAGACGGCCCTCAGAAGATGCTGCACCTTGACCTCGGACTTCTCGGCCTCCAGAACTGTGAGAAAGACATTTCTGTCCTTCATCAGTGACCTGGGCTGTGTGTCCTGTTCCAGCAGCACAGAGCAGGCCACCCTGCTGTGGTCACCACGGTGTCACACACCCATGTCATAGTTTTTCAGGACCTTGCTGTTCTCTGCTAGCTTCTTGAAGCATGGATTAGATCCTGTCTCCCTGTGTAGGGCTGGTCCTTGACCCACACTGGGTACTCGGTACATTTTAAGAAACATCAGAGTTGTGGTTGGGGATTTAGCTCAAGTGGTAGAGCACTTGCCTAGCCAGCACTAGACCTTGAGTTCAATCCCCAGCATCACCCCCTCAAAAAAAAGAAATGTCAGAGTTGATGTCACAGAAGGCTTTTGATGTCACAGAACTAAAACCCAAGAGGAGTTGGTTCAAACCCAAATCCTGCCCCTAATTTGCCCCACATTCTCTATGGCATCCATTTCCACAATTATAAAATGCATGTGAGAGACTACAAGTTTTTCCTATAATCCCGTTCATATCCAAAATTATGATTCTAGGAAGGAAATTAATAATTGCTCATCTCAGGATCTGTTTAGGTACTACTTCATATTAAATATTAAAAATGAATCAGAAGGGGCTGGGGATTTAACTCAGTGGTAGAGCGCTTGCCTAGAAAGCACAAGGCCCTGAGTTAGATTCCCCAGCACTGCCGCAGCCACAAATCAAACTGATTAAAGCACTACATGATTAAGGTAATAAAAAATAATGATTATTTAAAATTCACAAGGGCCTGACACATGTAAGGCCCTGGGTTTGATTCCCAGCATTGCAAAAACAGTCAAAATTAGGAAATTCTCCTATTTTCATCTTTCATGAGACAGCTATACAGCAGTACTTTGTCTCACAAACTTAATTTGTTCCATGATTCTGGAAAAGATGGCCATGGTTGTGTTCATCACTTAATGCAGAGTTCAGGGTTTGCAAACAAAAACAAAATTTTTCCCAATGCTTCTGTCTGTGAACCAAATTGTAAACAAAAGTATTTGTTAGTCAAGGAACCACTGTACATGTTTATATACACAATTTTGTATAGGCCTTTTATTAGAGTTTTTTCATGCCTAATTCCAAACGTTGGGATAACCACAATATAAGGTCCAGCTAGGCTAATTTATACTAGTCTTACAAAATATTCTAAAAATTTTATACTCATGTCATTAACTTGTTTGCATCTACTCGTCACACCTTTTGGTAACAAAGAGTTATGACTTTTATCTAGCTATCCCCCCAGTGCCTCATGTGCTTGTAAGTGGGGCTTTCAGGAGGTGGTTGGATTATAGGTGTGATGCTGGATTAGGGTGTGTGAACATGGATTAAATGTGGTAACTAAATTAGTCCACTGATTAGTTTAGCATAGTTCTGGGTGTGGATGATGGGAAGGCCTACCCTGAGTGTGACTGGTGCCATTGGTAGGTTTGCAGCCTGGACAGGATAAAAGGGAAAGGTATGCTCACAACTTTGCTGCCTCCGACCTGCTCGACTATGGACTATTGCCCCTCTGGCTGCCCCTCTGCCTTGGAGCCAGCTGGCTGTGGACTGAAACCTCTACAAACTGAGTTAAACCTTTCTTCCTGTAACTCTGGATGTCAGGGATTTTGTCTCAGTCACAAAAGTAAGACACAGGGGTACTATGTCAGCGACACCTTAAGCGGTTATGAAGAGCAGTGTCAACAGCAAGTTCACAAAGTGAGGTGGCACTGCAGCTTTGCCCCTTCTGACAGCACTGTCTTATGTTCTCTTAGAAACAATCCAACAGATAGAATCCAAGACAGGCAGGAAACATTACTGCAACTGATAAAAATTCCATCAAAGCCAATGCAGATTTTATGAAATAAATTTGCTCTCACAGTGCTGGTATTCTAGGGTAGCAGCGTTGAAAAGTGCATCTCCTTAGGAAAATACGGGACGACTTCCTCTCACCATCTACGGCACTGAGTCTGCGCCGGATCCATGTGCACGGGGACTTGTAATTTAGGGTCACGGGTTTCCACGCATGGCTTTCACCGCAGCCTCGAACCGTGAGAAGTATGTAGAGTACAGGTTTTCCACACTGACAGACCTGTTACTAAGCACATGAAGCATCTGCTATCCGTGAGGAAACAGAGGCTGTGATTTTTACAAGCCTTCCAATTGAATCCTCATTACAGCTCCGAGAAGGAGGAGGCTGCACAGTTCTTACAATGTCTATCCTCATCTACAGATGAAAAAGTAGTCTCAACATTTTTCTAAGTCACCTTCCCAAAGTTAAGCAAGGTCTGACCTGGCAAATGTTGTTTCAGCAAGTCAGCAACACCCAATAATAAATGATCCTGTATTGTTTATTGGTAAGAAAGTCTACTACCTTCACTGTATTTATTATGACTTTAAACAGATTTGAGGGGCATTCCATGTGGAACACAGGCTTTAAGATTTTACTTGTAAATATACTGAATTTTTATAGATGTTCAAGGGGGGCTGGGGATTTAGCTCAGTGATTAGAGTGCTTGCCTTGCAAGCACAAGGGCCTGAGTTCGATCCCCAGCACCACAAAAAAAAAAATAAAATAAATATAGATGTTCAAGGAAAAAAATTGTTTTCGGAGACAGGGTCTGTGTAGCCCAGGCTGGCCTCAAACTTGGTGGTGATCCTCCTGCCTCAGCCTCCTGAGTACTGGGATTACAGGTGTGTGAACCACACCCAGCTCCAAAAAAATTTTTTTTTTGTTGCTGGGGATCCAACTCAGGGCCTTGTGCTTGCTAGGCAAACACTCTACCACTGAGCTAAATCCCCAGCCCAAAAAGAACTTTTTTGAGACAATGTGGGATAGCAAAAACACCTGCAATGAAATAGTCTGCTTTAAGGCCAGGTGCATTGGCACATGCCTGTAGTCCCAAGAAGCTGAGGCAGGATTGTCAGAGCCTAGGGTTCGAGGCCATCCTGAGCAACACAGCAAAAGCCCCATTTGAAACAAAACTCTTCTTACCATCAGTCTCTAGCTCTATAGCCATGAGCAAATCATTTGCTATTTCTTGAGTCTCAATGCCCATAATCAGCAGGGTTTTTATGAAAATTCACCATCTTATACATAAAGCTTCCTTGGAACATATGCAGACAGCCTTCCTACTGGGCCTGGCTGTGTGCCTGTGGGCGTCCGCCTAGGGGGCTCCCTCAGCTAGGATCTTTGCACCTGCAGGGATTTTCTTCTCTTTAGTCTTCTTCCCTTAGCAGCATCTTCAATGTTTATGTGCTGAATAACCTTAACAGTAAGCATGACGTGACCAAAGTGCGCATGTTTACTTCGGGCACTTCTTACCAGCATGATGGTGACTCCTGACTGCTGGCTTGACTGGATTAGGAGATGTCTAGCGAGGCAGCTGGAGTCCGACTGCCACCTCCTGGGAGTGAGCCGGAGCAGCCACTGGGAGGCGGCCCGTGGAAGAAGTGGTTCCTGGGCCACGTCTTTAAAGGGTGGACCAGCTTTTTTCATTCACTTGAACTATTTGGCTTGGCTGAAGTGGAGCTGCCTCAGCCTCCAGCGTGCTGGGTCTACCGAACACTTCTCACTGGAAGAAGGGCATATCTTCTTCCTTCCTATTTCCTGGCTGCTGTAAGGCAGCAGCGTTTCCTGCCCTGCCACTGGGCTAAACCAGCGGAGTCACTGACTTGAAACTGTGGCCACAGCAAGCCTCCCCTCTCTGAGCTATGTCAGGCAGTTTGTCCCAGCAATTCTTCAGAGAACTACGAATGTTCACCTGGGGTGCCCAGAGGGGAGTCCAAGTGTCTGGGTCGACTCAGCCACATATCACCTTTTCTCTATTGTGCACCCTCTTACCGAGCACTCCAAGAAGTTTGCACACATTCACCAAAGAATGCTGTGGGAGATACAAAACCGAAGTGTGCTCCCTGAGGTCAGCACAGTGAAGAAAACAGACATGTCTGTATTGCAGTCAAATGCTTTCAGCAAGAATTTATGTAATTGGGGGGGGTGCTGGGGATCGAACTCAGGGCCTTGCACTTGCTAGGCAAGCACTCTAACAACTGAGCTAAACCCTCAGCCACAAGAATTTATGTAATCTGAGGCAGCTGGAAATTTTAAACAAAGTGGTTTTTTTGTTGATGTCTGTTTGTCTTGGTACTCGGGATTGAATTTAGGACCTCATGCAGGCTAACCTCTGAGCTTCTCTCTAGCATTAAAGTACTTTAAACAAGGTACACAACTTCATGACGCATCACTGAAGATAAACATCGCTGAAAAAGCTAATCAGAGGCTGGGCATGGTGGCGCATGCCTATAATCTCAGCACTTGAGAAGCTGAGGCAGGAGGATCACTGTGAGTTCGAAGCCAGCCTGAGCTGCATATAGTGAGACCCTGTCTCAAAAAACCAAAACCAAACAAAATGACAACAACAACAAAGCACAAAACAAAAGCTGATTAGGAGACAAATTTTTGTTTTGCTTTGGTTTGGTAGTGGGAACTGAATCCTGGGTCTCATACACACTGAGCAAATGCTCTACCACTGATCTATACCCCAGCCCTAACCAAAATGTACCACTTTATGTGTCACTGGACATTTCACAAGCTGTTAAGGTGACAAGTTTTTGCTTTTGCTTTTTCGTTTTTTGAGACAGGTTCTCACTATGTGGTTCAGACTGCCCTTGAACTATGTAGCCCAGGCTGGCCTTGAACTCAGTGATCCTCCTGACTCAGCCTCCTGAGTGCTAGGATTACAGGAGTGCACTATCATGCCCAGCCTTATACAATTTTAAAAGGTAAAGATATTGACTTTCAAAAATGTCTTATCCTTTGTTATGTAAGGAAAATGACATCCTATTGCTGGGCTAAGTCTTTAATGAAAGCCGAAAGGAATAAAAATTATAAAACAAAAGGATTGTTTTTTGCAGGGGGTGAGGGGGTGTTGGGGTTTGAACTCAGGGCCTTGCACTTGCTAGGCAAGTGGTCTACTGCTGAGCTAAATCCCCAACCTCAGAAGGATTTTGAACACTGATTTAAAAGAAAAAATTGCCAAGTGTGGTAGTGTACACATGTAAAACCAGCTACTTGAGAGATGCAGGCAGGAGGATCTCAAATTTGAGGCCAGCCTAAGCAACAGTGAGACTTCCAAATAAAAAACAAAACAAGAATAAAAAGGGCTGAAAATGTGACTCAGTGGTACAGACACACACGTGGATTAATTCCCCAATACTGCAAGCAACAAAACAATAAAGGAAAGAGCAACTTCATCTACCTTTGGGGTATCTCCTATGTTAGCTAAAATTTTTATGTCTTTTTAGTTTTGACAAACGAAAATTAGGAAAACTGTTAATTTCTCTTCCATTTTTGGAATAATTTAGCTGGCTCACCACTGCAGATGGTGTTATGAAATACAGAGAGCATTAATGAGGTTTCAGGGTGCAGCTCAGTGGCACAGCACTTGTCTAGCACACACAAGACCCTGGGTGTTAGCCCAGCGCCACACACACCAGTGATAATGAGGAAACAAATCACTTGAGACCATCTTCATTTCAAGGGGGGGGGGTGTGTGTGTATAATCTATTATACATAGAAAAACGTCACATGAATCACCATGACATTATAGAGATACAAGAGAAAACAGAAAAACATGTTACCCATTCAACTCCTCCCTACTAACCCTCAGAAGTAAAAACCTGCACAATGTGTGTTAGTGGGAAAGAATTACGTACAGCAGTCAGCAGCGGCCTTGGAGTAAAAGAGAACTAAGCTTGTGTTTGTGGCTTGCTATGTGGCTTTTGGAAAGTTCCTTATATCCCTGGACTCCAGTTTCTTCATCTGTAAATGAGGTAATAATGCTCTATCATTAGGCTTCAGCAAAAAAACAAAACAAAATGCACGTAAAACCGGAGTGTTAGTGCACAGAAAAAGCTGAATAATTATCAGGATTATTATGACTAATGAAGTTGTTCAAAATACTTATCTGATTATAAATTATGTATTTTTTCTAATTACCAAACTTGACCTAATATTTAAATCTTTTTTAAGGGGCTGGGGATTTGGCTCAGTGGTAGAGCACTTGCCTAGCAAGCACAAGGCCCTCAATTCCATCCCCAACACCCCTCCTCTCCAAAAAAAATAAATAAATCTTTTGTTTTTGTTTTTGTTTTGTTTTTTGTGGTGCCGGGGATTGAACTCAGGCCCTTGTGCTTGCAAGGCACATTGAGCTAAATCCCCAGCCCAAATAAGTCTTTTTTTAGCCCTAGAAAAATGGGGGACTAGTGCTCACTTCGGCAGCACATATACTAGAAAAATGGAGGACTTAATGGAAGATCTTTGCATTTCATCCATTTTATAGACATAAATGATCTATGAAAATAGAAACTCACATTTTGAAGATTCTCTTTGTATTTGTCACAAAGATTACTGATGCTTTTACATGAAAGAGCAAATGTATACAGTTAACATGCCTAACATACAAACCTGAAACTGCCAATGTCTTTGATACCTGTACTACCACTTTCAAATAAGCATGGTATGACCTTAAATATTATTATCTTCAGATCTGTTTGAAAGAGTTAAACCTCTGAGGAACTTCTTCAACGTAAATGTCCACTTGCTAGTGCAGCCAAATTAGGTTTACAGATGCTTCAGCATATGGAGGGCTCTTCCACTGCCTGCGCCCCCTCCGTGACAGCTTTGACACACTTGGCCATGGTCTGTGAGGCTCTGCTGATGGGATCTGAAAGGTATTAAGAAAATGTGCCTTTTGTTAAATACAACTTCTTAAAACCACACAGTAAAACTTTTTTTTGGAGACAGAGTACCATTATGTGGCCCAGGCCGGCCTTGAACTTCCAATTGTCTTGCCTTAATCTCCCGACTATAGGCGTGTTCCACCACAGCCAGCTACATGGTAAAACTTCAATACTGCACATGTGCAGGAAAGGTAACTAGTGGAAGACTAAAAGATGCTACACAGTCATATGTAATCATACATAACAAATTGTAAGGACAAGCCCTTTATTGGCTAAATGCTTTTAATAACTATTCCTAGGGATAATATAATAGCTAGACGATGTACCAGCATGAAACCATTAAAAAATTATAGAAATTTTAGCCAGACATGGTGGAGTATGCCTGTAATCCCAGCACTTGGGAGGCTGAGGCAGGAGGATCACCGTTGAGTTCTAGGCCAGCCTGAACTGCAAAGTGAGACTCTGTTTTAAAAGTACCAAAAAAAGGAAAAAAAA
>PVJO010013616.1:0-51162 GCA_004026905.1 Hystrix cristata
TGAGGGTGTTTGGCTTCTTTGTCAAAGATGAGGTATTTGAGTGTGTTTGGGGTTGTTTCTGTATCCTCCAATCTATTCCATTGATCCTCAGGTCTGTCTTTTTGCCAGTACCATGCTGTTTTTAATACTGTAGCTCTATAGTATAGTTTTATGTCGGGGACTGTGATGCCCCCTGCTTTTCCCCTGTTGCTTAGAATCGTTTTTGCTATTCTTGGTCTCTTCTGGTTCCAGATGAAATTCATGATTGTCCTTTCTAATTCTTTGAAGTATGTTAGTGGTATCTTGATTGGAATTGCATTAAATCTGTATAGTAGTTTAGGAAGTATAGCCATTTTCACGATGCTGGTTCTTCCTACCCAGGAACATGGGATGTCCTTCCATTTTTTGATATCCTTTTCAATTTCTTTTTTTAGGGTGCTGTAGTTTTCGATGCAAAGGTCTTTTACTTCTTTTGTTAGATAGATTCCTAAGTATTTTATTTTTTTGTGTGCAATTGTGAAAGGTATATCTTTTGTTATTTCTTTTTCAGTGGGTGTATTGTTTGTGTATAGGAATGCTATTGACTTTTGGGGACAAGGACTTTTTTTTTTTTTTTTGTGGTGCTGGGGCTCGAACTCAGGGCCTTGTGCTTGCAAGGCAAGCACTCTAATCACTGAGCTAAATCCCCAGCCCCTAGATCTAATATTTTAGAAAAATAAAAAAGTGTCTTGTTTTCATTTTTTTCCAGTCCTTCCTCTGCTATGTTGGTACTTCTTGTTCATCAGAACTTTACCGTTTACCTGTGTATCTGCTGAGGACTTTAAAAACTCACGTGAATGTGATGGCCGTTAGGGGACATACTTTGCAATTAAAATTCTTTCAGTATAGTCTGGGAGATCACCACAAGAAAGTCCTTCCCATGTTCAGAGATAATCTAGCATCCTACAAGAAGTCAACATTTTGCCCTGGCAGATAATAATAGGATAGCTAGTCACTGTGCTTTCCTGTTTTTTTTGGTCAACCCAGTAATCCACTTGGGGATTCCCTGTGTCCAACCACAGCAGTTTATATTTGGCCAGAACCTAAAGAATCTTGTGCTTCTTAAGGTTCCTAAATATAGTCACAGGGAAGCAAAAGGCTTGGGTTTCTGAGATCAGACAACCTAGCTTTGTGGAAACTAGTTTGAGGAAATGTGTTTTATTGAGGACACTGAGGCAGAAAGGACGTGGTTTGAGATACATCCCTTCCTGGAAATGTCCCAAGTCTTATTCTAGAGTTCTGTGCCTTTGGAAGCTAAGTGATTGTATTTCTATTGTTATTTCTCTAGTGTACTTACAAGAAGAGATGATTTTTAAAAATCTTTACATAACTTCCAGCAGACTTACATGTCCTGTCTACTACTACATTGGGAGCATTTGAGGACAGAGACCACACACATCTTTGTGCTTAATGTGTTATTGAATATAATTTAAATATAAATTAAGAATTAAGGGACTGAATGTGTAGCTCAGGGGTAGAGCATTTGCCTAACATGCTCAAGGACTTGGATCAAGCCCCAGTACCAGGCAGAAAAATTAAAATATAGGTATTATCATACACTTGTGGAACTTTCCCCTAACTGAATTCTTTTAAAGGTCCCTGGATACCATCTCTTAACACCAACTTGCTGGCCTTCTGTTTTTGTTCCAGGAAGAGACTATCCTGATGGATCCTTCCTAATCCTTTGATAGTAACTGTTGGTGTTTATCAGGAGGTATTTGTCTTCTTTTCCTTTTTTCATTCTTTAAAAATTAAGTAATACTACATGCCTTTTAAAAATCATGTAGTACTAAGCGATCTATGATGCTGATCAGCAGTATCCTATCTTAGCCTTTTCTGGACTCTAGTCCAGCTCCCACTTCTGTTAGATGGTTTTTCTGGTAAGCATTTCCATATTCCCAAATTATGTGCTTATTTTCTTGATTTGCCCATTTCCTACATTATCCAGTGACTTCTTATGGAACTGTGAGTGAAGCTGTCTTTTATATCCTCTCTCCCCTTTTCTACTCCTTTTCCTTCCACTGTAATTGAACCACAATTTTGGATTAAGTCATTAGTCAGATTTTACATGACTATGTAAATTTTGTTCGCTGATGAGTGGACAAATTCTACTCCTGCCCACACATACTTGAAGTTACTGATTTGTTTTCATTTCCTTTGTTTTCTACATACCTATCTCTAATCTTTTTCCCTAAATGATCTATCTGATGCCAGACATGTGTTAATGTTTTTGTGACGTTTTCAAATACTTCTCATAATGGATCGATTTGGTTCTTTTTTTATTCTGAAAACCTTCCTTTCTCAACTCTTCTTCCTCCTACTCCAGTCTGGACTGGTTGTTTTCAAGGCCTGGTGCAGACCTGTTATTTGGGGACTTCTTTTCTTCTCTCCTGTTACCATCATCCTGTGTCTATTTTCTTGCTTTACTCCTTGCTTTACTAAAAAATGTATATTTTTAAAAATTTTACAATGATTGTGCTGGATATTTTGTAAGCCATTTTGTTCTCAAGATATGTAACCTTTAACTCTAGGTGTGCTAATGAATGAAAATATCCATGTACTAGCTTATCTGATGATTTGGCTGGGCATATCATTCCAGGTAGAAAAGTCTTCCTTTTACATTACAGGCTGAACCTCCTCAGAAGAGCAACTGGAGACAGAAGCATGAATCTTTCATCCGTACCCTCCGTCAGGCACGAGAAAGCCAGCAGTTCACTGCCCAAGCTGCAAACCCCTCAGACTTGGCTCCTGTCCTGCCTGCAGAAAACCCAGACTACGTTCAGTGTTCTCACTGTAGTCGTCACTTTGCTCCCCAGGTAGCTGAGCGACACTTTCCCAAGTGTAAGTCCATCAGGAGCGGTCCTCCACCTCCAAGAAAGCACCACAGTTGAGCAGACAACAGCAGAAACCCCTCAGATGGTTTGGAAGTCTCTGCTTCTCCAGCAATAAATAGGACTAGAAAAAAAGTTTGATATAAAACAGAGAAAAAAAACTCCCAAACTTTTACATCACACAGCTCTGCTAAAATTGAGGAGAGAGCTATTGCTAAGCAGCAGGAGGCAGAAGGAAGCCCACCTTCCCACTAAATCACAACCTCGGCTGGCGTTTCTCATGTTCAGGCCCCATGAACTGATGGCTGGAAGACACTGAATAGTGAGCGGGCTACATTAAAGCTCTTTCTCACCAACCGTGTTTTGTGCTAGCGAAGTACGTGCATTTGGTAATTTTTCTGGTCACCGCATGTGTCCATCATTTCTGTTAACCTTTCGTGCTCTTCCAAGAAATAAGAGAATTGGGATGAGTTGGGGTCAGAGGACCGTGGTCACCCAGATGGTAATCCTTATAAAGGATAATGATTTTGCTTTAAGGTATTATTAGTCTGTCCTTGGCCTCCATGAGACATGGTTCTGGCCAAATGCCAATAAAAGTATATAACATTAGGGCACCACAGATCCTAAACTTTCCCTGTGGTGTACCGTGAAATTAAGGCAACATCTTTATGTACTTTACAGGGTAGGGATGGGGGAACATATTATACTTCTACTTGTGCTTTTCTAATGGGTTTCATATGTTAAAAAAGGAAGAAGCTGCTAGCTCTCTGCTTTCAAATGTTAGTTGAATGACTTTTTAAATGAGGCAGCAAGTGTACCACCAAACCAAGCTGGGACATTGTGTAGTGTCACATGTCCTGCTGATTATAACATTGTTAAATTCTATTTTGAAGAGTAAATGCTGAAGAAAAAGGGACCACATCTTTTAAATTTTCTGTATAGAATAGTGCCTAGTACAAGTTAGGCCCTCAGTTAATGGATGTGGGAGACTTAAATGAAAAAGTGAATGAGTGCTTGAGGAAAGCTCTCAGAGGCACTGGATATTTTACCAAGTATGTCCATTCCCCAGGCAAGTTTAATGAGGAAGACACTGAGTTCCACACTTGATGTTGAAAGCAGTACATGGTCAGGGTCACAAAGTGGTAGTCTGCGCACAGCTTCTCTCCACAGTGTTTTATTGGCTGGCGTCTGACATTGAAAAACTGGGTTATGGAGCATCTCTTTGAAAAGCTGGAGGTTCTGGAGACACTGGACCAGCAACCTACACAGGACAAATTGGGTGAGGTTCAGTTTTTGTTTTTGTTTTTTCGAGACGAGGTCTCACTGTGTAGTTCAGCCTGACCTTGAACTATGTAGCCCAGGCTGGCCTCGAATTCAAGGCAATCCTCTTCGCCTCAGCCTCCCAAGTGCTGGGATTACAGACGTGTGCTACCACACCGGGCCTGATGGGGTGAGGTTCAGAATCAGTGGCCCTTCACTCAGGGACTGCAGCAGGTGGGCCTGTTTCACTTGCCGTATCTGCCTGGCCCCACGGGCACTTGGGTTTGGGATCCCTGGGTATGTTATTAGGGTCACAGGTCAGGCATCTCCGGAGAGAACAAATGCTGTGTGTTTAGGGAGTGTTTCTATAGACACAAGGATGTAGTAATTCATTCTTAAATTGCCGAGGAAATAGTGCCTTAGTGTTTCCTTTGATCTCATGTTTAGACTTTGGTTATTCTATTTGTCTTTTAAATTTAGCTTGGCTCAGCTTTTGGGAAGAGGTAAGAACTTTTTTCTATCTAGTCTCTTCCCAGATGGGACGACAGAGGACACATAATGTTGCTTGTAAATGTCCCTATTTTATACTACTTTATCCAAGAACCTTTAGCACCAGTAAACATAAAAGTTAAACTATGGGCAAAATCTCATTTCATTTAAAAGTGTGTACAGTGAAAATGATCGAAGTATGTTATATGCATGTATGAATCTGCCAAAATGAAGCCCATTAATCTGTCTAACCGATTTAAAAAAAAGCAAAAAAAGAAGTGTAGACAGGCCAGGACATTTCTTCCTATTCCATGCAGCACAGCACTTTCTGGTCAACATTTCCTTTTGGCCACTGATCACTCTTCACAACTACACAGAAGGTAGCAGAGTTGTGACACAGTGGAGCTTTTCTCCCTAATGTCTGTGACTCTGTGAGGTTTAGTTAATCATTGAAGCAATAAATGATTTCTGGCTTTGCAGCAGGAAGGACCATGTTTCATAACCCTGAGCATGGCCTGCTCTGTCCTGACACTGTCATTACTAACACTTCTTTGGAGGCCCAGGGATCTCTGAATGAATGTCTAAAATACATCCATGCTCTGAATTCTTCTATTATCAGTGTTTCTGAATAGAGGTCAAACCAAATGAAATTTGAGTTTTAGCCTGTTTTTGCCTTAAGCTTTATGGTATGCTCAGCCAAGAGTTGTAACTTGGTTGTGCTATGCCAGGGAGACCAGATACAGCTCAGTCTCTTGGAAGGAAGCTTTATAAACAAACTGGCGCAATCAGGCCCCTACTGGGACTGAGGGGGAAAGTGCAAGAGGGGACCCTGCTTTTAATGGGCCAAGTTTTCCCTCCCTCTGCACTTGTAGCACTGTCTTAGACAAGTTTTTGGAAAAAAGTTGTAGCGGCAGAAAGGATTTTGCTAGCAAAAATACAAGAAAGAAGCAGAGATTATTTCTGTGCACTGTTCCTTGCATTGTTTCTGTTGCAAGAATACTTATTTATTTATATAAAGACTTACGGAATCTAAGATTCATGAAGGCCTGGAACATGGGCACTTTATCGTCAGTGACCGAGGGTAGCATGAGGCTTACTGAGGCACAGCACTAATTGAGAGTTTAAATGTTTATTTAAAACAGAAATGCCAAACCATTCCACCCTCAATCTTCCCAGCATCTGACTAACAATAAGCTAGTTCTTCAGCAACAGTGTCAGCACGAGGAGTATACCAGGTTATACTGTAACTCAAAAGCACAACTACCAGAAAATTGAAAGCACCTACCACTGCATAAAAAGGACAAGCAGGACAAAACTTACAGAGAATCAGCTACAGGAAACCACACAAAGGCACTGCTCCTGCCTTGCCTTTCACTCCATCCAACGCACTGCTACCACCTTTGAACTGGTTTCTGTTTGCATAGCTCTTCGGTGGGAAAATCATGTGGTTGTCCCAGGCACAATTTGGGAAAGTGCAAATTGTCTCTAAGGCACAGAACTTAGATTCTCAGCCAGATTAACAGCAAACCTAGACTTCCCAAGGGAACATGCTAGAGAAACTGACCACCGAGTTCCACTGCTAGGGAATGGCTCCCCTCTGGAACACGAGCAGGGCTCTTACCCTACTTTCACACACTGTCACCCCACAGTCTTAGCCACATGCCCATGTCCCTCAGCTCCAGAGCAGAAGTGATCCTCATGACAAAAACCCAAAATAACCCTCCTGCTCAGGCCTGCTGAGACGGTGAGCATGAGGATACAGGAACACAAAAGGTCAGTCCTTAAGAAAACCATAGTTGCATTTACATGATGAACCAAAACCACTGTTGGGGTTTAGAGCAAAACCCCAGACCTTGTAACTTTAATTCAGGGTTGGCCCTTCCCTTATTTTAGGAAAAGGCTTCAGTGATTACATTAGTACTATTGTACTATGCTTCTCAGAATTGAGAAAACAATGGGACATCAAACCAAAGATCCCATTGGACAGAGTTGCCCTTCCCCAGAGATTTTTTTTTTTTTTTTTTTTTTTTTTTTTACCAGCACCAGCCTTTGTATCACCAGTTTTAGGGAGATGGTAAAATTTCCCTTGCACAGGTCTTCCTGTAATATTTAACAGACTGGTTTGGGGAAAATGAAACAAAATTAGCTCTTTAGAGGGAGGAAGGATATAAAACTCATCAAAACAGCTCCTGTGACCAAAAATACAGGAACATTTCATAAGGCTTTATGGAAACACAAAATTCACATCCTTAGGGAAACCATCGAACACTTGCTTAGAATTCCCTATATGCAGTTTTATTCTTTACTGTTGCCCTGGAAAAAGCTGGCTCGCTCTTGATTACAAGGACACATTAGAAGTCTGCGGCCAAATTCCTTTCACTTGGCAGGTTCTACCTATTTTGTTGGGCTTCTGGGACCCCCAGTGTTTGGTGCTAGCTTCGGGTCACTCAAGTAGGAAAGATGATACAGATTCACTGGTTATAACATGGCTTCAAAAAATACTAAAAGGAGAGAAATACTGACTAGACATATAGTACGGGAGGGTCTGGGGGTGCTGATGTCGAGATCAGACTCCTAAGAGCCTGAAGGTGGAGGCACGAGCACCCTCACCGGGGCAGGAGACCTGGTGTCACAGCCAGGCAGAAGCATGAAGGAGGCCCTCCTGTCTTCTGTCTCCCAAGGCCCTCCCTAAGGTGCCTGACTCAATTCTCTATGACACTCCTTTCCTTGGAGGCTCCTTTCAGAGCTGCCCCAGCCACAGCCTGAAACTCCTCCAGCTGGGCAATGAGGATGGATCTGCCTTTTCTCTACTTCTCATTAAAAATACTTTATCAACCTTCAGAGAAAAAGCAATCTAAACCTACTTTTCCTCTTAAAGCATTTAGCTGCATAAAGTAACTGAACTTTCTGAAAATGCACCCTAGATTGATTCCACCGAACAAATTTTCCTGGACTCGGGGCTCCTGAGAAGGTTCAGGATACTTCATTGTTTTCCAGGGGACCCCGGCAGGCTGTGCCTGATCCCAGCCCACTCCAGCTTTCCCCTTTTCCCTCCCCACCCAGAGGCGCAATGGCCAGTGCTGAATTCCCAGGCAGCTTAGAATCAATGGTGAAAATGATAAACAGGATATGAGCTGCTACCAGTGCAATTAAGGTGCGCACTGTGTCTCTTCTTCAAAGGTGGGATCACAGATGAGGTACAGAGCTGCTGTTGCTATGGCAGTCACTGATGACAAAGCCAGGGCTGCAGGGCCCTTCTAGTCTCCAAAACAAGAAAATCACTCTAGATCCTATCTAAAAGGCAGTGCCACTCTCCAAACGTACAAGGAAAGTGCTTCAGAGCCTCTGCCTTGCGCTCCTTGTCTGCAAGTGAACAAAGCCAGGAAAGCTGCTCTCTGCATTCGGTAAGTGTGCTGTGAAGTTTTTTGGATCCCAGGTTCCTGGGGGTTGTGTAGGCTCAGGAGACTAGAGGCTGGATCGACAGGACTCTGTTCCCAGGAGGCACCAGGAGGAATCTGAATCTAAGTCAGGCTTTGGATCCATTTCCGTCTCTTCCTTGGCTGTCTGAGTTCCTTTGGAATGCATCCCCACCTGTCCAGAGAGAACACAGTTCCACACCAGCGACTGGTCACAGCAGTTCAGGATGAGATTTTCAATGCCAGCCTCTAAGGATTTATAGCTACAGTCCTGTGGGAAGTTCACAGTACCACCTGAGAAGAAGTTCACGCCTGTAATCCCAGCACTCTGGGAAGCTGAGGCAGGAAGATTTTAAATTTAAACTCAGCCTAGGCAATTAGGTGATTTAGCAAGACTCTGTCTCAAAATAAAGGATACAAAAAGGACTAGGGATGTGGTTCAGAGCAAAGGCCCTGAGTTCAATCCCTAGTATCCCTCTCCCCACACAAAGCAGTTCACACCTGTACATTTGTTGCAGGTACGGTGACCAACTGTAGTGGTGTACCTAGGACTGCAAGGTGTTCTGAGCTGCAGAACTCTCAATTTTAAAACAGTTGGGTGTGGTGGTGCATGCCTGCAATCCCAGCACTTGGGAGGCTGAGGCAGCAGGACTGCTTTGAGTGTGAGGCCAGCCTGGGCTACATAGTGAGTTCAAGCCCAGCCTGAACTACACAGCAAGACTTTGTCTCAAAAAACCAAAGCAAACCAAATAAAACCCCCAAAAAACCCTGAAACAGTCTTGGGCAAAACAATCTTCTTGCCCGTTACAACTGCCAATATTACTTTAAGTGTGCCTATTACTTCCTAAAGTATTTTACAGACATTTTTCACTTAATACTTAAAACAATCATACAGCTTAGGTAGTAGTATTTTCTTCTTTTAGGTTGAGAACCAGGGCTCAGCTCATAGAAACAAAGTAATAAGTCCAAACACATGTAACTGGTAGATGGCAAAGCTACAGGTTGAATCTACTTCCCTACTCCTAGTGGACTCTATGTAGGTAGAGCAATACTCATCTGCTTAACTCATTTTTTTCCTTGCTTGCTTGTTTGTTTACTTTTGTAGTTCTGGGGACTGAACCCAGGGCCTTGCACACCCCAGGCAAGTGCTCCACCTCAGAACTACATCCACACCACGCACCTCATTTTAAATTTTGAGATGGTTTCACTATGTTGCCCAGGCTGGTCTCAAACTTGTGGTCCTTTGGTCTCAGCCTTGCTTGCAATTATGTAAGTGTGTACCTCCGCACCTGGCAGTATCATGGCTCTTTCAAAGACAGTGTGAGCAGCGTTACCTCTGAAATGTTTTCCAAAAGTATTTAATTTAAATCTAATCAAGCTTTAAATCTAACTTCCAGTTTTCAGAAAAGACAGGCTAACAGAAGAACGTCTTGACATCCCAGGAGAATAGGACAAATGCAGAATGTGCAACATTCTCTTAAACAACTAGCCCTATTTCTTCCAGTCAGTGATGTTAAAATAAATATTAAAAAAGAGGGGCTGGGGATTTAGCTCAGTGATTAGAGTGCTTGCCTTGTAAGCACAAGGGCCTGAGTTCGATCCCCGGCACCACCAAAAAAAAAAAAAAAAAAAAAAAAAGTGGCAGGGTCAATTGTTCTAGATTAAAATGAGACATAACCAGATGGAATGTGGGATTTTTGACTGGATTCTAATAAAGGATATTTTTTGTGGGAAAACTGGGAAAATTCGAATCAATTTGGTACTAGATGGAAATTGAGAATAATAGTGCTGTTAGGTGTGATAATAATATTATGGTTGCACAGAAGAATGAGCATATTTATTTTTGAAGGGCTACTTAGGGGACTACAATTTTTTTGGGGGGGTTGCTGGGGATCAAATTCAGAGCCTTGCACTTGACAAGCAAGTGCTCTACCACTTGAGCTAAATCCCCAACCATCTGATTTTTTTTACAAAGGATTTTTTATGATTTACTTTAAAATGCTTCAGCCTCAAAAAAAAAATGCTTCAGCAAAATGTATATATTTTATAGATACACACGAAGGAAACAAATACAGCAATATATTAAAAAACTGTTCGGGCTGGGGATTTAGCTCAGTGGCTAGTGTTTGCCTTGTGAGCACAAGGCCCTGAGTTTGATCCCCGGCACTAAAAAACAAAACAAAACAAAAAAAACCTGTTGAATCTAGATGGTGAGTACACTGGGTGTTCCCTGTAATGTTTAAAATTTTTCATAGTAAAAAATAAGGGAAAAAACAAAACAAACAGTAACAACAAACAATAGAAGTCTGGTGATGAGAATGATTCAATCCAGGTGCCTGAATAAGGCCCAAGGTCTCTGGGATTAATTACAGAAGTCACGTCATTCAAAGGTGAGGACATGCAGAGCAGTAAGTCTTGGTGTTTGTTTTTGTGATTCTTCAAAATAGACTTACAATCGCTTCTCGGCCTTTTGGCTAAGATCAAGTGTCAAAATAGACTTAGAAATTGAATTACTCTCTTAATGCTCTTACCTGCTGCCCTCCTAATTTCTTGTTCAGCTTCTGTAGCTGGGTAAAAATCTGGAGGTTTTCTTGCTGTAGCTTCTGTTGTTCAGCCAGACACTTTAACACCAGACCCTGCAATCTCTCAACCTCCACCTGCAGAGTGCTGCATGCACAGGCAGGAGGAGTCAGTGGTGTTCCCTTCCCAGCATGTGGTGCTGTGGGAGTCAGCCGGGGTGGCTAGAGACAAGAGGGACAGATTGGAGGAGAGTCTGCTCTAGGGAAAGGGCTCCCCAATTCAAACAGATTTGACTGTTAAATTAATAAAACACATACACATGAAGAGGTGGAAGAGAAACACAAGAATGCTGGGGTTACAACAGTACCTGGAACCAACAAGGCACAGGAATTCTCAATGCCTCAGTCTCTATGAGGCTAAGGTAGAAGGACTATCGAATTCAAAAAGGCTAACTAAGAAGAATGCAAATGTTCACCTTGAAGTTTCAAAGGCTTTATTATTTCTTCTGGGAAGGTTTTCAATTATCCCAGTCTGGATTTTTCTCCTTCTTCTACTGTACTTTATAGCCAAGGTCAACAAGCAACAGCCCCATTGCCCAATTCTGGTCTATTGCCTGTTTTTGTAAAGTTTTATTGAAACACAGGCATGTATTCTACTGTACTATGTGTTATAGGTTGAACACCCCTAATCTGAAAATTGAAAATGCTCCAAAATCCAAGTCTTTCTGAGCACTGACATGATGCCACACATGGAAAATTCCACATTTGACCTCATGTGACAGGTTCTGGTCAAAAGGCAGATACACAGGGCTGGGGATTTAGCTCAGTGGTTAGACAGCTTGCCTCGCTAGCACAAGGCCCTGAGTTCGATCCCCAGCACCAAAACAAAACAAAACAAACAAAACAAAAAATTGCTAAAAAAAAAAAAAAAAAAAAAGCAGATACACTAAAATACTATATAAAATTACCTTCAGGCTATATGAAGATGTGAAATATAAATTAATTTTGTGTTCAGTCTTGGCTTCCGTCCCCAAGATCTAACTATGTACACACAAATATTCCAAAATCTAAAACACTTCTGGTTCCAAGTATTTCAGAGAAGGGGTACCCAGCTGTTTGTGACTGTTTTTGTGCTGCAACATGAGAGCTGAGTAGCTGCAAAAGTGACAGTATGGCCCACAAAACCTAAAATAATTACTATGTGGCTGTGTATAGAAACGGTCTGGTGCCCCCTTTAGAGTTTTATTGAGATGTTTACCGCAATTTCATTTTTACCAAGGTTAGGTGTACATGTGTTATTCCCTCACTAGACGAAAACATGTTTTACTTATATTTAGAATCTTCAGCCCATTCCGGGAGTATCATGAAAACCTGAACTGGAATTCTGGAACTTCAATTTGGTACTTCTGAGACAGAAAAAAAAGAATCCTCTGGTGAAGAAAATGCCCTGTCAGAACTGTGATGGGGTAAATATTGTTCTGAGGTAACCCAGTTTAGCCTTGAGTAGAGAGAAACTTTCAGCACAACTGGACAGGCAGTGAGGTGAGCGGACGCAGGGCAGATGGACCAATGAAGATGGAGGACAGAGTGACGCCAGGGTAACCGGGCACAGCTTGCAGTAACTGTCTCCCCAGTTGTGATTCAAAGGCAAAAAGCTCAGTTACCCAGGCTCCTGCCGGGGGTTTAGGCTCCGCAGGCACTTCGGAGGCTACTTTGAGTCCCTGCAGCTCTTCATAGGGCAGGGTATCTTTCTCAGATTCAGAAAATGCTCCACTAAAGGGAGATGAGCTGTCTGGCATTGGGATGAATTCTGCATTTTCCAGCTCCTGTGTACATGAGAAAGAATCTCATCAGTTCTGTTTGCAACAATTCACTACCTCCCTAAAGCCACAGCTTTTGCTCTCTCATGACATCAGCACCCTCTAGTGGGCAGACTGTTGCAGTTAAAAACACACCTCGCCCTACCTGGGAACACAGGGCTACCCCATGACAGCCCACGACAGTGATGCAAATTGGAACACAAATTCAAGACTGTCCGCGGAGCCTGGTGTGGAGCCTGGTGTACTTCTCCAACATGCGTGTTCCACATAAGATACTGCTGAGGTGGGGGGTGTGCTACTTCCCTGCTCATCTTCCTCAGATAACTATCAAGTTTAGTCTTGTTGGTTAAGGAACTTTCAATCTATAGATCTCTTTTTTGTGTGTGTAAAAAATGTAAAATTTCTGAAACAGTAAAGGCTCATAAGAAACTATGGATGAGCAAAGGAAGCTAAGAAAAACCAGCAGCAATTTCATTACTCAGAGATAATCACTTAAAATGATCAGTATATACAGTCTTGCCCACATTTTTCTGGGCATTGCATATTTTCTGAAAGAATAAAGTCATACTGACAGATACTTTATCCTCTTCTGCACAGCCAACCTCCCATATAAATATACTTCAACATTTTTAGTCTGCACCTCAGCTTTCACAGACCATTCTCCTAACTGATTCCAACTGTCTCATTAGTCCACTTCTATAGACTACAAAACCTACCAGCTTAATCTTTGCACATGTACACTACAAAAAGTGCTTTTTAGTAGAGGACTGAACCCAGGGCCTTTGTACAGAGCTACACTCCCAGTGTGCACCCCCCCTACTGTTTATATTGAGATAAGGTCTTGCTAAATTGCTAAATTGTACAGGCTGGGCTTCAACTTGCAATTCTCCTGCATCAGCCTCCCAAGTGCTATGATTACAGGCATGAGCCACCATTACTGGCTCAAAGTAGGTTATGTTTATTTGCATCCAAATAAGCAATACAGGTATGAGAATATTTTGCATTTCTTGTTAGAAAAAGAGGATTAGTGATTTTCTGATTTATTTCCAAGTAGACATCAGAAATGTAGATTTCTTGCTGTAAGACAGTTTAATAGGACATATTCTTTTCTAGTCCCTGCAAAGGACCTGATATTTTATCTGAGGCATCTCTTCTAAGGAATCACCTTTCGAAGCCAGCCAGGACAGGAGCTGCTGGCCCCACAACTATTTCCCATGGCCTCTGTGGGACTGATGAAACCTTCCATTCCTCGGTCTGCTTCCATGGTTCCTCGAAAGCCTCCACTTGGATCAGGAGTTTCAGATTCCTGCTGACTGTCCTCCTCCTCACCACCACCGCCGCCACCACCTCCAGGGGTAGAGCTCTGAACCACTGGTGGATATACAGCACAGAAGTAAGAGTTTTACTGTGCAGCAAGAAAGATTTACCATCTGACAGCCCTACCCACCCTGGAAAGGCTCCTAGAATTGCATGAAGTGGAATGGCAACAGTACAAATCAGTTGTCTCAGACTAAACTGTTAGTTTTTACACAAGGTATCTGTGTATCTTCATGATGATAACTCACTTCCAAACTTGTTTATCCTATATCCATATGGACTATCAATATTCTAATAGAATACTGATCAGTCCCCTAAACCACATATCACCATGTTTATTCTATATCATGTGTGTGCGTGCGCGTGTGTGTGTGTAGTACTAGAGATGTAACCCAAGGGCGCTCTACCACTAAGCCACGTCGCAACCTTTTTTATTTTTTATTCCGACACAGAGTATTGTTAAATTACCCAGACTGGCCTCAAACTTTCAATCCTCTTGCCTCACCCTCCCAAGTAACTGCGACTACTGCACCTGGTCTTACTCTGCATCTTTAACAGATAAGTTCAGACTCCAGCACCCTCCACTGACATTTGTCTTATATAAAAAGTTCTTTGACATTTGAATCAAACACTTCTCCAAGTGCCAGATAAGCTCACCAATGGAAACATCTTGTCTAGAAACACCCAAATGGTAAATTCTTCAACAATCATTTAAGTATTAAATTTTTTGAAGACTATTCATATAAGTTTTTAAAATACTATGACTGTCTTTTTCTTATGATGCAGTAAATTCCAAGCTACTGTAATGAAGACTAGCTGGTAAGAGATCAAGAAATTAAAGTAAATTTTAGTATAGATCAAAGAAAAATATAAGAAAGTAAATTTGCCAAACCTGAAAAAAACCTGTATATTCTAAAATTACATAGAAAGGACTATTTGTCATACCCTGCAACACTGGCTTGAGGACTGATGGCCATACTATGATCTTACTGAAGTAGCCAAACTGTAGACAGCAAAACAAGTTCCTAAAGCTTCCTTTTTGAGACATGGTCTCACTATGTATTTCAGGCTGATCTTGAACTCACTCTGTAGCTCAGGCTGGCCTTGAACTCACAGTGATCCTCCTGCCTCAGCCTCCCAAGTGCTGTGATTACAGGAGTGTGCTGCCACACCCGGCACATTTTTTTGCTTTAAATGCCCCTCTCTCCTTTTGTTGTTTTTTTGAGACAAAGTCTCACTATGTAGTTCAGGCTGACCTTGGAATCACTACGTAGTCCAGGCAGGCCTCGAACCCACCATGGTCCTCCTGCCTCTGCCTCCAGAAGGCTTAAATGGCTTTTAAGAATGAAGTTTCATTTGAGATATACATACAAGACCATTTTTAAGACATGTACAAGTTTTGATGCTGAACAACAAAATAAGCGTACATGATACGGGGGCTGCGGATGTGGCTCAGTCGGTAGAGTGTTTGCTTAGCGTTCACAAGGCCCTGGGACCAATACCCAGGACGGCAAAAACCAAAATACACGATGTGATCACTGAAGAATCAGAACTGCACTATCCACGTGGCAGTCACTAGCTGAAGGTAGCCATTTAAAAACAAAATTTGTTTTTTTTTGTTTTTTTGAGACAGGCTCTCACTATATAATTCAGGCTGGCCCTGAACTCACTATGTAGCCCAGGTTGGCCTTGAACTCATGGTGATCCTCCTGCCTCAGCCTCCCAAGTGCTGGGATTCCAGGCATGCACCACCACACTTGGCTGTAGCCATTTAAATTTAAATGAATTAAAAATCAGTTCCTCAGTCATACTAGTCACACTCTGAGTGCTCAATAGTCACATGAGCTATGAGCCACTACTCTGGACAGCACAGAGAATATACCTACGGTCACAGGAACCTCTAGTGAATCTGCTATCACTGTGTTTGAGTTGGGAATTACAGTACTTCCTCCTCTGGCCTTCTAACCAGAAGAAGCCAGCCTGACTACTTTCAAATATATCAATTCTTCTTTAAAAGATTCTACTCTATTTCTGGTTTTTTGTTTTGTTTTTTTGAGACAGGGTTTCACTACGTAGTTTAAACTGGGCTTGAACTCACTATGTAGCCCAGGCTGGCCTTGAACTTGTGGTGATCCTGCCTCAAGCCTCCCAAGTGCTGGGATTACAGGCATGTACCACCACACCTGGCAACTACCAAGTATTTGTATATCTTTGAACAACACATCATTTAATTGGTTTGTTTTCAAACTTTATAAAAAGATACACAGTTTGCTGCAACTTCCTGTATTTCACATTATGGAAATATTTGGAGATATTTTCACTCCCGTACAAAAACCAGTCCAATGGATGGGTATCACACATTCAATCAACAAATATTTATTGAATGTTTACTATTTGCCAGGTGCTGTTCCAGGCAATGTGGATAATATTAATGAATAAAAAAGACAAAAATTCACGCCCTTACATGAATTTACATTTTCTGTCCAATGGACATTTGCTTTTAATCTTATGATTTTCCTTTAAATACTGTTCTAGCAAAAAAAAGTTGCAAAAGAACAACCATGCTTAAAAAAGAGATTTAATAATTATAGGGATTAAACCCCACAAATAAAGATGCTGAGCAGTGGATTACTTAAGGAAACTAAAGATGTAATGGGGGTGTCTGTATGTATAAATTAATGTTTAACAATCACAGATCAGATTTTTAACTGTTTATTTTTGGGGAATTAATTGCTTTTACTCTGGGTGTTTATCTACTTGGTCCCACAACATATCAGAATCAGTGAGAGATATTAAACCTATGGGGACTCTAGCAGGTAGAAAACCATATGATTGACTGATTCATTCATTCATTCATTTACTGGTACTAGGGATTGAACACAGGGTCTTGTGCTTTACTAGGCAAGCACTCTAACCACTGAGCTAAATTTCTAGCCCCAGAAAACCATAAA
The DNA here is from genome assembly GCA_004026905.1 of Hystrix cristata. NCBI lineage: Eukaryota > Metazoa > Chordata > Mammalia > Rodentia > Hystricidae > Hystrix > Hystrix cristata. Next base: position 16,622 of record PVJO010013616.1, read on the forward strand.
GAAAGCAGGCAAGAGAAAACCATCAGAGAGCTTTAGGCTGATTTTCCTATGTTCAAAGTTTAGCTGGCTTTTATTTTTGAGGACCTATTCTGAAGGACTATTTCTTTAGAGTGGACTACCCCTGGGAATACCATGGAAGTAAAGCACAGAGAGAACCCACAGCCCCTCAGATTGTAAGGAAAGGAATAATACATAAGTTACAGTGTGGGGTAAGCTGTTTAATTACTTCCATATGCGTGGGAAGCGAAGCCGATGTACTCTCCCTCTGACCACAATGTAAGTCATGACTTATTGTGAAACTTAGCAAAATAGGATTCTCCCTTTTAATCACTGTATTCTGTATTCCCCAAAGAAATTTCCTAGTTTACTTTGAGTTTTAGAAACTGCATGGAATCTAACCCAAAGATCCACAATTCAGAAATCACTGGTACCTGAGATAGTGCTACTTACCAGTTCCAATGGAGAGGCCACTGCTATTAGAACGGATAGTCTTAGAATTCAATACTTTCTCTGAGGAAAAACAGTGAATAGGTAAACATTACATACGGACACAGGCAGGGAAGTGAGGAGAGACTAGGACAGGGATGCAATACAGTGGCTAATTCCTCACTCCAGATAACTCTGATTACTTACTGCTTAGAAATTTATCTTACAAACAAACACCGCTAGCTACTCTATCTAAAGTGGCAGTTTTCCATCTTTGCTGTTCATTTGAATCACTTGGGGAGCTTTACACAGTAACAATGTCCAGGTCCCAGCCCAGGGACTCTGGTCTCAATGGTCAGGGACAGGGTCAGGACTAGGATTTGTAAAAGCCCCCAGGGGATTCTGAAGCGCAACCAAGATCTAACGAATCTGCAAACTCTTACAGAGGCTTTTAAAATTTAGTTCAAACAAAGTAATATTTATGCAAAAAGCATTTATGACTTAAAAGTTTCTTTTTAAAGATGTACTAAATGTTTTTCAGGAAAGTATGAACACTGGTAAAAAATTAATTAGTGGATAAGTAGAAGTAACAAATTCTACGGGGCAACAGAGTCCACAGTTACGTTAAAAAATGGCCAAGAGATGGCAAATGACAAAGCTTGGGAAATAACAATGTTCTATTCCTACCACTAGGCATGGCATCCCTGAACATTACAAGGCTTACAGAAATGGTCTCTTTTCTTCAGGACACATCTGTCCTAAGAATGTGACCATCAGCCTATCAGTACCTTAAGGTAGGGGTCAATCCTGTCGAAGCTCTCCCAACCCCACACACATGAACCCCTCACCAACAATGAGAATGGTGTGCCAGCCGCGGCACGACAGATCCGGCACATGATGCAGAGATCCAAAGATAGGCCGAGGCCATGAGGTGCAGATGTCCGAGCCATGCGGTCTCTCAGTGGGGGTCATTGCCAGGCGGCCATTACCACCATTGCCCCAGGCAAAAATGTGATTATCTAGAAAAAAGGTTGAACAGCAGATCATTTCACAGAAGACCGTCTTCCCAACTCTGAGTTCCTCATCATGATGCTCTAGAGCAAGAAAGATGTTCCACTATGTACTAAATTAGGGAAAGCTGTTTATTCCCCTATATTAAAGCCTAAACTCCTTCTGATCCCACCTACAATACTGGTACAGGAAAAGTTGATTAAGCCTAATGACTAACCACCAATATAATTAAAATTTTAAAAAGTAAAAGCATGATTCAGCTATATGAAAATGAGTCCATCTCTTTCCCAGTTAAGAACTAAAACACAGCTATCTATCCAGAAAGCTTGAAGTGACATGTACAGACTCACCATCAGTGGCAGCAATGGTGAACTCATCACCACAGGAGACCCTGATCACTTGTTTCCCACCGAGGGGTCCTCCCAACAGGTTTATTCCCAGGCGCTTCTTGTAATTCCCAACACCCAGCTGCCCACACTTATTGCAGCCAAACGTCAGCAGCCGGCCTCGCTCTGAGAGAGAAGGAAAAATAAAGAATCAAGCACAAATGGATCATGGACTAGGGAAGCCGCAGCCAATGCAGAATTCCATGCACTAGCTAGAATATACAAATGAGGGGCTGGAGATTTAGCTCAAGTGATAGCACGCTTGCCTAGCAAGTGCAACACCCTGAGATCCCCAGCACCCCAAAAAATAAAAATTAGAATATATAAATATGTAGCTAGCCACATGATCCTAGACCTAGGTACTCTGACCAGGTAGAAGCAGTAAGTGACTCAACATTGTATTTTCTCTCCAGTACTGCATCTTTTATGTGGAAAATGGGTAGTACCTAACTTTGAATACTTATGGATGGTGCTAACTAGAGACAACAAAGGTCAGGCATTATAGGCGTGATGTTCTCATTAAGGGATATATTTATCATGCATTTAGATTGATTATCAGCAAAAAATGTGTGCCTGAATGCCTAATTCGTTAAAGAGATAATGCTGGGTGTTAGGGGGAAATCAGGAAGATGCATATATTGTTAAGAAAAGGCAGTATCTGATGGAATAAAAGAGCCTGAGCTTCTCAGACATGTAATACAGTTAGAAATCAACTCACCGTCAATAGCAGCTGTGTGAGTCTTGCCTGGGGCAATGGTACGGATTTTATAAAAGGACAACTGTTTAGCCAAGGTAAAGGAGGTTGTGTAGGGAACTTCGTGGTATGCCTGAAATAAGTAAAATGCAAAGCAATCTTACAAGGTAAAAAAAAATGAATGGATAATCAGGAAAAGGGTCACGGTGTCTTTCAAAGAAATTGTGTTACTAAGAGGAGGGTTCTGGGTAGCTTTCTACGACAGGATACAAGAAGAAAAAAGCATGCTATGTAATTAGAGAATTTAGCATATGAGGCAGGACTTTCTGAAAACAAATTTTATGTGTATTTGAACATATTCCAGAAGGCAAAGAATTAAAATCCTGAAGAGTCTCTTTAGCCTACAGAGTACTTACTTTGTTCACCAACAGGGTAGTGTTTTATAACTTTTTAAAACCCACATTCCATTTGAATTAGTATTAAAAAAAATCCTCTCATGTAAATTTAAGATTTCACAACAAATCCAATATTTTAAGGAACCACAAAATCAAGCAGTGATAATTCTGAATATTCATTTCAAACTATGCAGACACTCTCCAGGCTTGCCCTGAGTTTGTACTCTCCTAAGAATTACTACTTCCCACATTGATTAAAAATTAACTGTTAGGGGGCATGGTGGTACATGCATGCAATGCCAGCGCTCTGGGAGGCAGAGGTAGGAGGACTCTAAGTCTGAAGCCCAGTCTGGGGAATTTAATAACTTAGTGAGACTTTCTCTCAAACTAAAAAATAAAAAACAGCTAAGTATATAGCTCAGTGCAAATGTACTTGGTTCATTCCCCAGTACAAGAAGAAAAACCAAAAACCAAAAACCAAAACAAACTTACATTTTTTTCTGTCATGGAAACTTCTGTCTCTTGATTTTTTAGAAATGACAAAACCTCATTATACTAACACAAAGAGGAAACTAAGACTAACATCAGTGGTGAATTTCGTGATATCCTTGAAAGAGCAGAGAGTGGTAATCACATTTAACAAGTCCATAGGGGGTCAATGATTCAGGAACAATGAAAAAACTCCTCAGGGAGATGATTCATGGAACTATTTTTTTCATGTAATTTTCTTGTTCCTCTTTCAAAGATAAAGTAGAACCTGAATTCTATCGTTTTATTTTTTCTTAGTGATTGACTATTGCATGGGGGACTGAATCCAGGGTCTTTGCACTGAGGAACATCCCCAATAATTTTTCTATTTTTAAATTTTGAGTCAGGGTCTCACTAAGTCACTAAGTTGCCCAGGCTGGGGTTAAACATACTGCAATCCTTCTACCTCAGCCCCCAAAGTGCTGGGACTATATATGTGTGCCATCATGCCCAGCTATTATTTTATTCTTTGTAACAAAATTTATTGAGACACAACTAACATACTACAAAATATCACACAGCATGATACATTTTTCTGTACATATACACTTGTAAAACCATAACCTGGATCAAGAGAGAGACCATCCCTACCACTGGCGCATCCCTCTCACCTCTCCTGTTAATATTTGGACTCCTGCTCCCAGAATTGACCACTATTTTGACTTCTGCTATCCTAAGTTAATTTTGCCATTTTTTTTTTTTTTTTTTTTTTTGAGACAGGGTCTCACTATGTATTTCAGGCTGGCCTCAAACTCACAGAGATCCACCTGCCCCAGCCTCCCGAGTGCCAGGAATACAGGCATGCACCACCCTATCTAGCTAAATTTTCCTCTTCTTGAACTTCATATAATTGTAATCATATAGTATATACTCTTATATGGCTGGCTTGTTTTGCTGAACACATTATCTGTGAGACTGTCACTTTGATCTTAAATCAAATTCCATGGTCCCGAAGCAATAATTCCAGAGAACTTGCAACCCAGAAAAGTTCTGATGGCACGGTTAGGACACCACGGGGGCACTTACTTCATGGTTGATAATTCCCGACATGCACTGATTCAGTCCCAGTTTGTTGAACTCATTGAGTCCACAGGCCAGCACTTTGCCTGACTGGGTCAGCAGAAAGGTCCCATCAGAGCCACACTGAACTGCAACAATAATCAAAGCCTTGGGAACATCCACCTGCAGGGGAAAAGTAAATCAGAAAAACAAATCCCAAATATATAATTTGTATTAGGACAAAAACAAAAGATCAATCTTGCATCCTTTCCAAAGTGACATGCATTCGGTGAAATGACCACGGGGCAGTGTGGGTTGCTCTGCACTCTTCAGACCGGTCCCAAAGCTTGGGGGCTAGTTTTGTTTGTTTTTGGTACTGAGGATGGAACTTACGGGCCTTTGCATCCCCAGCCCCTTTTTAATTTTTGAAACCAAGTCTCGCTAAGTCACTACACTGCCGAGGCTGGGCTCAAAGTTGGGAACCTCCTGCCTCAGACTCCCAGAGTGTACTACCTGGGAGGGTCTAGTATCTTCAACCAGGAGCTCGTGTATTATCCTAGAAAGGAAGGACACCAGTTTCAGGTCAGTAGCCCCCATCAGTTTGTTTCAGTAGTAGGTTCTACTCCTCCAAAGGAGAAGACTTCTGAGAAGGGACACCGCTCAGAACAAGTTGGCGAAAGAGAAGCTTCAAACTTGCTTGCTGGCTTTGTCCTCTGAGATGGAGGACTGCTTGATGGAAGAAACTCAGCAGCCCACAGGTTCCAATCAGGCCACATTATAAGAGAGGCTGCAGAGTACCAAGGTGCTAACTAGGACTTCCAAATGTTCACATCTTTCTACAGCTAATGTGTGGGAAACCTGAAACCTTGAGCGTCAGTTTCTACTGCAGCTTTGAAGAGCAACAGCCGTGAATCCCATAGAGGATGGTCCCCACAGACACATAATTTATTTCTTCTTTTTTTTTTTTTTTTTGTGGTGCCAGGGATCGAACTCAGGCCCTTGTGCTTGCAAGGCAAGCACTCTAATCACTGAGCTAAATCCCCAGCCCTTTTTTTATTCTTTTTGTGGCATAATTTATTTCTTAAATGTAAATAAAAACTGCTAACAGTAACAGGTATAGTCAATTGTAGTCATTCCCTCCCCACCCTGCGGAGGGGAGCCTGGGCCCTGGAGGGATGGGAGAGACTGGCTTTTTCCCCAGCTGGTTCCGGCACTTTTGAGTCTCTCCCAGTGCCAGCTCTGGCAGTTCTGAGGGTAAGCAGATACTAAATTTCACACCATGTGACCCCCAAACAAAACAATTTTGTCTGGTGTTCAACTATAGAAACAGGAAGGGAAAATGGCTGTGTTGGGTCAGATGATAGTACATTACTTTGCGATACTTTCTTGAGAGCTTTTCCAGGGAACAGTCAGCTATATGTGACCTTCCCACTATACTTGAGGATTTTAGCTCTCATCGCTGGGTAAGATGTGACTCCACAGTGTCCACAGCAGCTGTATGCACTATTTCAACTTTCTATGATTCAGTCAGATGACAAGACCGCATAGTGCTAAATCAGGAATCCTAGACTGTTAGTCTCCAAGACAGGAAATATTTCAGAAATAAACACCTTGATAGGAGGAGTCAGGAAAAGAGGATGTATTTTTGGAGGCTGTTTGACTTAGATAGGCATTAGGCAAAAGCTGCTTTTGATTTTACCCTTTGTGGCATATAGTAATCCTCTTCTGAATCCAAACCCAGTCGTCCTGAAAGACATGATAAAGAAAGTTACCATGATGAGGAGGACCCTCTTCCCAAAGAAAGTGTCTTCTAAGACTCTCTTTATCTGAATCGCCACTTCTTGAACAAAGGCTACAGCACATGTCCAGATGCTGAAGGCTGTGCACCTGGGAAATGCAGACAGACAGGACTGCACGTACCGTATTCGCCACAGCCCCAGGAATAGACATCCCTGTTTCGTGTCAGAACTGCCACGTGATTATCCCCACAAGAGACCTGCTCCACTGGACTGCTGAGGAAGAAGTCCAGCTGCACGGGCTCTAGCACTTCAGGGCCGGCAGCCTTGCCTACCCCTATGCACCCGTAATAATCTGATCCGAAGGCGTACAGCTGACCCTCGTCTGCAAAGGAGGAGAAACAACCCATCAGAGGACTGACTGACTTTGTCTAATCAGAAAGCTGAGCGGGGCTAGAATGAGGACTACCTCACCAATGATCTTACACGATATAATTAACTCAGAGAAATCAGAAGGGTAGACTGTTTGGTACTGTCTGTATTCTAAGGAGATATGTGTAATATTATTGTAATAAACAGTTTAAAAGTGGTAGTATAATCCAGAAGTGGTGGTACACGCCTATAATCCGTTACCTGGGAAGCTGAGGCTGGAGGACCACAAGTTTGAGGCCAGCCTGAGCAATAATGCGAGACTCTACCTCAAAACATAAAAATTATAAGTGGTAGCATTATCATGTTAAAGGTTTAAAATTGTCCTGGGGCCTTCTCTATTTTATAGATGAAAAGGGAAGTACAAGGAATCATACAGATCGAACCCAAATTTAGCTCTTGATCTTGGTTTGTGTTATCCACAGCATGAAGAGGAAGTGAGATTATCCTCTGGTCCTGTACTGCCCCACTCCATGGGATACATAACACTTTTCTCCTGATCCCACCTCTTCTGTTATGCACCTGCCTTCTCCTTATTCATCACTCATACTCCCTAATGCCACAGCAAATTGGGAATGTTGAATGACAACATTAATGAATGATCACACCTGTTCAAGATCTTTTGGTTCTTCGGATACTGTCTTTTGTTATATATTCCCAACTAAAACTGCATAGCATTAAGCACAACACCCCAGGTTAAATGCATTCAGACGCTTTCAGCTAATCACTTACCTGTCACACAGACCGTGAAATCATCACCACACGACACTTGATGGATAGCTTTGCCTTGCAACTTCTCCACATGCTTTGGTTGTCGATAGGAAGCTTTGTCTCCATGGCCCAGCTGACCATGGAGTTTAGTACCCCCTTGCATGTTCTGTAAAATAAAAGCTTTAACTTTTCACGCTAAAAGCTAACTTTTAATTTAGTAACAAAAATAAGAAAAAAAGATGGAAATTGAAAGAAAATAATGAGTAAAGGCATTATGTGATAGGTACATCAAGATAAAAATTTTAAAATATAACCAGATTCATGTCCAACAGGCCTTAAAAGGACATATTCCCAATTTTGTGTTTGTTCTTCAAGTCTAAGACATACTACATTTTTAATTATGGGTGATGGAATGGTAATGAGGAGATTCATTATAGAATCTAATTTGACTTTTTTATGGAGGTAGAAAAGATTTTACCTTGAAAATCTAGTTAGTATCTGTACCAGAAGTTTGATAAATTTTGATCATAGTTTCCCTGAAAAAAGGAACAATTATAAAGAAGCTGGCTACAGCCAAGGCTACTATACAGCTGAGAACAGTCCTCATGATTTTTCAACAGTTTTACACAGATAGGTAATTCTTTCCATTTAATGACTGAACTGTTAAGTCCTTAAATAAATGGTGTTCAAAGTGTTCATTTTGTGTACTTCCAGTAGTACCCCAGAGTTAATTCTTTAAGGGACAGGGCTTTAGGAAATGACCGCGAGTCATCACTGTATAACAGAGACCAAAATATTCTTTCAATTAATCAGTAGTTGAACGTCTACTCTCACATACTAGTCATAAAGCAGTGAATAAGACAAACACAGTGCTTGTCCTCATGGAGAAGATATTTGAAACCACTGAAAATAATCGGCTTGCTCAGGGAGAGGCACCCAGAGGCTAAGACAAGGTGAGGTAAAGGGAAAGCAGACTGACATGAGCCTGAGAAGACATAGCCAAAGAAACAGGGGAAAGCTACAAGAACACGCTATTATGGAAGCCAAGCAAAAGCAAAGCTTTAAGGAGGAAGAGGTCAAGTTAGTTAAGGTCTAAAAATCATGTTTTATTTCAGCAATTTACAGGTCATCTCATTAAGACTTGTTTCAGCTGGGGTGGCAGAGATGGATGCTGCACTGTAGGTGAGGAGAGAATGGAAGATGAGGAAATAGAAAACAAACAAAATGTATTTCAAAAGTGAGAGGGCAAGGGGTTGGAGATTTAGCTCAGTGGTAGAGCACTTGCCTAGCAACCACAAGGCCCCGAGTTCGATCCCCAGCACGTGCCACCCCCCCAAAAGAGTGAGAGGGCAGAATATAGAGGGCAACAAAGGGAAGTGCTATGCAAGATGTACCTAGCTATCTTCAATCACTGGTGAGGGCCTCCGAGGTTTTCTGACCTGGTACAGTGCTTCATTTGTTACAAAGCTACTTCACGAATACTAGCTGCTTAGAGCTTCACAATAATAGCACAGAAAATACGACTTCTCTGAAATTATCCAGCTGTAAACGAAAGAGCCCTGTCTCCCAGACACCAAATCTAGGGCTCTTTTAATTCTCTCTGCCTCCCTCATTCATTCAGAACACATTTAGAGGTGTCCTGGTATGTAGCAGGCATAGGGGATATGTCAGTGAACTAAACAGACAAAATCTCTGCTCAGAAGAGCTTACGTTCCATCACCCCATGGTGTGGTCGTGCAGTATGTATTCAACTAACAAAATGCTTAGATACCCTGGGCCCAGGAAGCAACCAGGCTTACAGCACTATTCCAAAGTCCTTAGCTCTCACTTACCACCCAAGTGTACAGTTCCTTCTCCACTGTGACCACAGCAAAGTGGGTATTCCCTGCGCACACCTGCCGAGCACTACAGCCACTCTTGATGACATCCAGTTTCTGGGGGGTGGACTTCCCACCACCCCAAACATAGACTTCACTGGTTCGTGATGTTACCACAGCAATGGGTGCTTCAGTCACGGTGCTTGACCTGGCAGCAACCCCCAGAACAAAGGCACACTGAACATAAAAATAATATAAAAGAAGACTGCTTCCAGTCTGTTCCCTCAGAAGAACTGCTAATTATGGTATGAGAAAATATGTTCTTTCAACTCTCATAGCAGGCTTTGCAAAGCCTCAGGGCTTCATCAGAGCTCAGCCAGCCCAGATTCCAGTTTGACCCATAAGAGCTACACTTTTCAACATTTATCATGGTAATGATATCCACTTCATACATGAGAGTGAAATTACAGTGTTCTTGTTCTCAGAAATGACCATCAGACATTTAAGCAGATGTTGGCTCCTGAAAGGATACCAAAGACTACTAGGATCAAATAATGCACACACCCAAATAAGAGCCCCTTGGGGGGAATTCAGGACACACAGTATTTATTTTCAAGAGTCTCTTGAGCATTACCTTGGTCTCTTTGTAGGTGCATTAAGAAGAGTGACTTTTTCCTCCATCTCTCTAGCAAAAGAAAAGATACATGAATGAAATCACATGTGTTCCTACATCACAATAGTATCTCTAATACACGCCACAGACTTAATTCTCTTATTAACCACATGCATCCTTCAACGCGACAATATTTTAGGAAAGTACTCTGACAACAACTGAAATAGTTATACAGGCCTGGCATCAGATGATTCATTAAATACTAGAGGGCTAGGAGTTCGGGGTCCTTTGCTTTCTATCTCTTGAGAAATGATCTAGGCTGGAACAGGGAGTCTTGAGATCCTCAGACGCACACGATGGATACTTCCCTCTAGTCTGTCCCCTAACTCCCCAAATGCAGCATTTCCAAGCCTGGGATTGTTAGCTTTTTCCCAAACCAGCTTTTCTTTCTGAATCCCCTATTTCTGTAACTGGCAACACACTTCACTCGTTCTCTCAATCAACTTCAGTCACCTCTGGTTCTTCTATCTCCTTTTCTCCAATAATCAATTCTAGAGATTCTATCTACACGGCACCTTTTATACTCAACTCTGTGTCCAGTCTCACCAATTCCATTCTGGGCAGCTTCACTTCTCACCTATACTATGGTACCCTCAACCTCACTTACCATAGTCCTAACCTGCTTTTCTCAATCTTATACTGACATGGATTCTAGCACCACTGAATGACTCTTCTTTAGGCATGCCTCTTATCACAAGAACTGTCCTCTCACAAACACCCAAGACTTCTGTACTCTGTTTTGTATTAAGCCTAACATTCACGATTCTGTACCATCTTCTCAGTCTTCCTTCATTTTACTAACACCCCATGTTCTGGCTCAGGGTTATCATTCTGCCTAAATCTATTATAGCTGAACTACTGGGGTAGTGCTCAGGCCTAAGTTGTGGGTTTTTTTTTTTTTTTTTTTTTTTTTTTTTTTTTTTGTGCTGGGGATCCAACTCAGAGCTGTGTGCTTGCAAGGCAAGCACTCTAACCACTTAGCTAAATCCCCAGCCCCCATCAGTAATTTCTGAATGCTCCCAAGATTTTACACTGAGAGTCCTAGGTCTAAAACTACTAATCTAAAAAAAAATAAAAAATAAAAAATAAAAAAATAAAACTACTAATCTAACCAAATAGGATTTTGTGTTTCCTGAATATTTTCCACGAAACTACATGTATGTGTGCTTTTGCTTATGCCATTTTCTCTGTCTAAAAAATTCTAAAGTATGCTTTTCCACTAAAGTACAAAGTTCCAACTAGGTATAGCATGTAAATTTGTAATTATTTCAGTAAAAATATTGATTAGGAGGCAGGAGGAATGCAAGTTCAAGGCCAGCCTGGGCAACCAAATAAGATCTTATCTCTAAAAAAAAAAAAAAAAAAGAAGATGTAGCTCAGTGTTCCCTGGATTCAATTTTCATTATCATGAAACAAAACAAATCAATTGGAATATTCCAACAAGGGATTAAAACAGTGATTATATTTTTTGGACGTAAACTATGTAAAAATTTTAAATACGTTTAACCAGCATCAAAGGGAGACAGTGCCTGATTATATGCAGAATATAAATGAAGAACCATAGTGCTGTATCTAGAGTATTACACATAATTCTAGGTATGGAAACACTAGCTAGAGACCAACTGGAAACCAGCAAAGACTTTAATGCTGTATAAGGCTCAAAACATCGAACCTATTAAAAGAAAGTATAGGAGAAACACTTCAGGACATCGGTCTAGGCAAAGATACTTTGGGGGAAAAAAAGAATTTTTTGGATATGACCCCAAGAGCACAGGCCTCAAAAGCAAAAACTGACAAATGGAATTATATCACACTAAAAAGCTTCTCTATAGCAAAATAAACAATCAACAGAGTGAAGAGATAACCTATAGAACAGGAAAAAATATTGGAAAACTATTCATCTGATAAGGAATTGATTTCTACAATTCAACAGTGAAAACCTGATTTTTAAAAAATGGGTGAAAGAGCTCAATGGACAGTTCTCCAAAGAAGATATGGCCAATGAGTACATGAAAAAATGCTAACTATCAGGGAAATGCAAATCAAAACCATAGAATAGCTATTATGAAAAAATAACATGCTGCAAGGATATGGAGAAAGGGGAACTTCTCACACACTTTTGGTGGGAATATAAATTAGTTCAACCATTATGGAAAAGAGTATGGAGGGTCCTCAAAAAACTAAAAGTAGAACTACCATATATAAAGCAATACTTTTATGGGGGCCACATACAAGGGAATTCAAATCAGTATGTCAAAGAGATCTGCACTTGAATGTTTATCGCAGCACTACTGACTTCAGTCAAGATATAGTCAATCTAAAAAAAAAAAAAAAGATATAGTCAGTCTAGATGTCTGCTGAAGGATGAATGGATATAGAAAACAATATACACATCACAGAATATAATTCAGCCATCAAGAAGGAGATTCTATCACCTTCAGCATCATGGATGATAGTGGAGGACATCATGTTAAGTGAAATTAAATCTAACTGGGTGTGGTGGTATACACCTGTAATCCCAGCACTCAGGAGGATGAGACAGGGGGCCACTTCGAGTTCAAGGCCACCTTGGGCTCCACAGTGAGTACAAGGCCAGCCTGAACTACAAAAGCAAGACCCTGTCTCAAAAAAACCAAAAAAACTTCAACCTCCCTCCCCCTAAAAGTGAAATTAAGTCAAATAAAGGAAAACAAATATTGCATGTTCCCCCTTATATATGGATGCCAAAAATACCTGAAAGAAGTAGAGAAGACAATAGTGATTATCAGAGCCTGGGAAGGATGTGAGGGAAGGGGGGATGAAGAGGATAGTTAATGGGTACAAGGGTGCAGTTGAATAGAAGGAGTAAATTCTAATGTTCTATACAGCACAATAGGATAACTATGGTTTACACAGAAAATAAATAGAAGAGAGGAGTTTGAAAGTTCCCAACACAAAGAAATGAAAAATGTCTGAGGTAACAGATAAGCCAATTACCTTGATCTGATCATTGCATATCATATACATATACTGATATCACACAGTACCCCACAGATATGTACAACTACTCTATCAAATAAAAATAAATATAAAAAATCAAAAAACAATAAAAGATTAATTAAATGACACAACAGAATGAAAGTACACTGACCAAACAGTAAAGATTATAGGATTAGTTATGTACTTAATATATTTAAGGACAAGATCTTCCCAGCTACTCAGGAGTGTGAGGCAGCCAGCCTGGGCAATTTAGAAGGGTTCCTGTTTCAAAATAAAACTTAAAAAGGGTTGGGAATACAGCTCAGGGGGGACTACTAGCCTAGTATGAAGAAGGACCTGGGTTCAACCTCCAGTAATACACACACACACACACACACACACACACACACACTATATGACTTGAAAGACCACAGTAAATATTTGTATAGTTGGGGGATATAAAAACAAAGAACTGGTAGAGGAGGAAGAAAGTAAGGCAAAAATAATTTAACTAGATGAAATACAGAGTAGAAAATTTACAAAAGATAAAGACTACCTCTCCTTTAGGTTGAGGTGTGACGCTTCCTACAGGACGGACAGCCTTCCTACCTCTATACAGACTGACCTCTGACACAGAATAAATCTTAGGAAATAATTTCTCAGGAGTCAATAAAGCTTGACCTCAAGAAATGGGCAAAAGATATCTGAAGAGGACTCCTCCAACTCCAACCTGCCATCTCACCAAACACACTCAAAAACAAATGCCCAGTCCAAATCACGCTGCTATTCAACAACTGTTAGGCACTTTCTGTCAGGACCTGGGCTGAGCACTTCATAGGCATTACCTTCTTTAATCCTCACTGTATCTTACTTTACAGGAGAGAAAACAAAGAAAGAGAGATGTTAAATAACTTGATAAAGATAACAACAGAACTTAGATACAAATTTAAAGATATCAGTCCACCAACTCTAGAATAAAAACCCAACGGATTTGAGGATGTGGAGGGCTCTTGGGCTCATCGATACAAATTTAGAGCAAAATAATTAAGGAGGTGAAAGTCAAGCACTCCCCTCAAGCAACAAATGCTGAGGTGCTGGAATAGCACCAGAGTGGCCAATTTAGGAAGTATCAACCATCCACCCTCCCTTCTTTCCTTCCTCCCTTTCTTTCTCTTTCTCTCTCTCTCTTTCTTTCTTGTTTTTTGAGACAGGGTCTTACTATTTAGTCCAGGCTGGGCTTGAACTTGCTGTGTAGCCCAGGCTGGTCTTGAACTTGCGACTATCCTCCTACCCCAGCTTCCAAACCTCCAGAGTGCTGGGATTATAGGTGTACACCACCACACCCAGCCCACACCACTCTTTCTTGTCATACTCTCATCAGGCTTCTAACAGTCAACCATCTCTGGAAAGACAATGAAGTGATCTCTATACTTTACCTCCTGCGTTTCTTGAGAAGGGGGCGATCCAAAAGTTCATCTGCAGTGGGTCTCTGCTCAGGATCCTAAAAAGTAAAAATTGCTTTCACGTAAAGGAAATGAGCAATATAGGTTCTAATAAAAAATTTTACTTCCTCGTAGAAAGATGTAGGTTAATTAGTCAAAGACCACTGTATGTTATCCTTTTGTTTCAAAAAACTAATTCCTTCTATCCTATTTCTTTCTTTCTTTTCTTTTTTTTTTTTTTTTGGTTTTTTGAGACAGGGTCTCACTGTATATTCTAGGATGCCCTTGAACTCACTATGTAGTCCAGGCTGGCCTCGAACTTCTGGTGATCCTTCTGCTTCAGCCTCCCAAGTACTGGGATTACAGGTGTGTGTCACCCTGCCAGGCCTTTATATCCTATTTCTATTATTTAATGCCTATACTCATTCATTTTCATTAATACTGCACAAGAATGAGGACATTTACAATATACCTTCCTTACTTGTTCTATGAGGGCAGTAGCTCTCAAATCTTAATACACAGAGCACAGAACAATCCCCTGGGGTGCTTATTACAAATAAAGATTTCTGGGCTTTATCCACACATTCTGTTGTTCTGGGTTTGAGTCTAGGCATCTTCTTTTTTACTTATAAAACTCACCTACTCCTTGGTGATTCTGATGCCAGTGGTTCTTGGACCATACTTTGAATAACATTAGAACTCTATACACAGTAAGAGAACTGTCAGATATTAGAACTATATACATTTTGCGCACTAGGAACTTTAAATTATCTGACTGCAGTTTTATAAAATCAATTTATAGAAATTAATCTTAACCATAAACAAGAACACAATTTAGATGGCAAAATTATTTCACAAATTAATATTTACAAGGGGATGGGGATTTAGCTCAGTGATTAGAGTGCTTGCCTTGCAAGCACAAGGCCGAGTTTGATCCCCAGTACCACACACACACAAAAAAAATTAATATATACAAAACAGAACAAAGAAAGAATTTGTTTGCTGAAGCACACAACTACCATAAATTGCCAATGTCTATTCTGGGTAGAACCACAAAATACATTCTACCCTGGGGAGATAGATGTGATTCTGAGTGGTCTGTATCTATGTCATATCTCAAACAAGGAGGATGGAAGGAAAAGACTTGAAACTGAAATCAGTACAGCCATACGTACCTGGTCAAGGCACTCATGGACCATCTGGATCAATTCCAAAGAGTACTGGCTAGAATCAACTTCCATGGCCCGGATTCCTTGCACAATCTTCACACACAGGTTGAGTGGATTCTATGAGAAAATGATGACTGCATTGTTTCTGGTTATATAAAGATGACATTATAATCTACCAGCTGGAGCTCAGAGATGTCTGTGACCATTATTTAAAGAGCTAGCAATAGTTCTGCACTAGGTCTGGTTTAATGTTATCACTGTTAGTATGCATCAAGAAGAAATAGTTGGGATGGCACTGCTGCTATCAGACAGAATGAGGCTGGCTGGCTAACATGAAGATAAAAACTACCATTGTGTGACCAATAACAGACTGCTCAGAATATATTATAATCTGATCCTCAAATGAATCTAAGAAAAAGGGAAGCATGATTAGCTGGGCTTCTTGGCTCCAAGTAACTCCCTTGCTAATTAATTAACTTGCACCGTAATGTATACATCCTAGTAAGTACTGAACAGGCAATACAGTAAGTAATACAACAGACAAGGCATCTTACACTAATTTCACAGTAATATTATAATACTACTACCATCATCTTACTAAGAAATCACTATGAACTAGACAGGTATATGACACATACGATCTTTTTCATCCTTGCAATACAAAAATGTTATCACTATCAGTTTGTATAGGAAAAAACTGAGGTTCAGAGATATAAACTTGCTCAGAATCACACATACAGTAAAAATCAAGCCATCATTCTAGCCAAAGTCTTTTTGATTCTAACAGTCATTTTTCTTCCACTACATTATTTAGGAGAACTAGATGATATACCAGAACAAACTTCAGAGTTTACAAAAATTTTGAAGTCTCATGAAAGGTCAGTGAGTTTGGATTATCTTATGTTTGCATTTTTTATGTACAATATCAGAAAATCTCTGTAAGGGAGATACATATTGTTTGGGAGATGCATATTGTTTCCATGTTATAGATAATATAAGAGAAGATCAAAGAAATAATGTGCATAAATTCTCACACTGGCTGAAAGACAGTGGATATGGGTTCCCTTGAGCTACTCAAACTGTGGTCCTGGGGACAGCAGTACCAGCATCGTCTGGGAGCTTGTTAGAAATGCAGACTATTAAAAACAATAAAAAAATTAAAAAAAAAAAGAAATGTAGACTATTGGACTGGCACTGGCCCTACTCCACCTCTGAAACAGAATCTGCATTTTAACAAGATGCCCAGGTGATTTGTGTGTAAGTATACATTTTCGAGTTTGAGAAGCAATGCTTTAAATCAGTCTCCTAACATAAATAAATACATGAATGAATGAATGAGGCTTAAAGGGATTTGTCTGTCCATAAAACAGTAACAATTTTTAGTAAGAGTCAGACTGTGTGACTGATTTTTCATTAAAAAAAGATCAAAACACTTTAATGGCTATTACATAATCTGGCTTAGCTTAAAAAAAAAGATGCAACCAAAGTATAAGAAACAAAACGGCTTTTCCAAACTGCAGCATTGCACAGCTGACCATCAAACCAGTTTTGAAATTATATAGCCAACAAATTAAAACACAGTGCTCAAACTGCCTGATTATGATCATTTCAGTGGGGAATTCTAGAGATACATCTGGTCTACAACATTTTAACGATATACTATTAATCCAGTGCCTAACTACAGGTTATTTTTGACTATGGTTGATTTCTGTTCAAGAAACAAAAAGGAGCTGGGTGTGGTGGTGCACGCCTGTAATCCCAGGACTTGGGAGGCTGAGGCAGAAGGATCACTGAGATCGAGGCCAGCCCGGGCTACAGTGTAAGTTCAAAACCAGCCTGGACTGCATAGTAGGACCCTGTCTCAAAAAACTAAAAAAAAAAAAAAAAAAAAGAGACAAAAAGGTGAGGGATAACCGAATCTGATTCACTTCACCAACCCAAACCATTCACAAGACAATGTGGGGATAACACACCAACTTACGGTAGCATCAAATGTTCTCTTCAGCGTAAGCAGTTCAAAAATGACACAGCCTACTGCCCAGATATCAGACTTGAAATTGTATTTCACTCCTTGACAGAGCTCTGGAGACATGTAATATGGGGTTCCCACAAGCTGAATAACAAAGAAAACAATCAAAGAATAACTGCTTTTCTGAGGTAATAATATTAATATTTCAACGGCTAAGTTAAATTTCCCAGAAAATAGAGGTAACAATCATAAAACATTCATCAGCAGATCCCAAAATGGTTTTTATGAGATTATGCCACTGTGGAAAAATTTTATTCATATCAAATCTAATGGGCCAAGTACAAAAGGACAATCTGTGGTAAAGGGACTGTGGTTAAGTTCAAGGTCCAACAGCTTGGTGATTCCTGGTTCACACAGGCATTAGGCATTCAAGGCCCACTAAACATTTCACACAAATAGAGACCTACTTACTAAAAGGTCACCAATGGAAAAGAGCCAAACCATGTGGGCGCAGACATAGAAACTAAATGAAGGAGTTAAAAAGTTGTAACTGAGGGGCTGGGGATTTAGCTCAGTGATTAGAGTGCTTGCCTTGCAAGCACAAGGGCCTGAGTTCGATCCCCGGCACCACAAAAAAAAAAAAAAAGTTGTAACTGAAATGCAGAGTAGAGTAATGAAACTTTAAAAACGGCCCAACTTGACATTCTTTGGAATTTGAAAAGACTTTCTGAACAGGTCTGGAGATAAAAATGTTCTATATAGAAGTCATATCTCTCCCAAGATTTAAGACAATGAATGCCCAGCAGTTCTAATAAGAATCACAGTCATCTTCAATCAGCAAAACAAAGAAATATTCAGATACCCTACATGGCATTTATAAAATTCTGTATCATTCCTTCATTGCATTTAATTGGCTAAGAAAAGTCAAGTCTTGGTTTTAGCAGATTGTTGTTGATGAGTAAAATCCATATAAGGACATAATTGCTTCCTTAGTTCAATTTGGCCACTATGATACAAACAACTGATCTTGGAAACAGACTCTCAATCCTGGATGTTAAATCACTTGCAGGCATATCTTGACATTATCAAAAAACACCAGAACATACTTACCTGGCAGGGGAGATACCATGATCACAAAAAACACCAGAACAAAGTTAATTTTATTAACTTACATTTCCAAGTTCTTTTAAGAGCATAGCATTATAAAACCAGGAGAGTAATAATTGGGTTTTATAATTCCTAAAAGGACAATATCACTGTCTAAAAGATCAGTTTGTGTCTCTTTAACCAATGACCCTTCTCGAAATCAGGTAAGAAGGGAGCCCTCTAGTTCAGACTGTGTAAGACATTAAAGAACAGATTGCTCTCTCAGCATTAGCCTTTGCTTGTATACAGGGCTTCTCTGTGAACCAGAAGCAGCATTCAAAGGAAACACATAAGAAGCCAGGTGTGGTGGTACACACCTGTAGTCTCAGCACTTGGGAGGCAGAGGCAGGAGGACTGCCACGAGTTTGAGGCCAGCTTGGGCTATATAGTGAGTTCAAGGCCAGCCTGAACTACATAGTGAGATCCTGACTCAAAAAAAAACAAAAACAAAGGAAACACAAAAGAAATGTTCACCACCTTGGGTTCGAATATTAGATAAGAGATAAAGTGGAATCTACAGAAGATCTTAGACTCGAAAACAGGCGAAATATTTGTTGCTTTTGGAAAAGTATTAATATTGGACAGGGCTGAGGTCAGAGTTGTAATATGGATAACTCTAAAAAGAACATCTGAAAAAAAAAGAACATCTGATTCTGCAAAAGCCTACTACTGAACTCAGGAAAAAGATGATCTACATTATCAGTATGAACTTGCAAGAACTTTGAGAAAAGCATGCAAAATTTAGTGAGTATAGTTATATTTTACAGTACTGGGAAAGAAAAAAAAATTAAGGGCAGGGGCTGGGGATTTAGCTCAGTGGTTAGAGTGCTTGCCTAGCAAAAAGCCCTGAGTTCGATCCCCAGCGCCAAAAAAAAAAAAAAAAAGGAAAAGGAAAAAAAAATTAAGGGCAACCTATATATACTCACCGTCTCAGCCATGGAATACTCAGAATTAAGTTTCTTTGCTAGACCATAATCTCCAAGTTTTATCAGGTTTGCCTTGGTCAGAAAAATATTTAATGTCTTTATATCCCTGAAAAAAAAGATATTGTATACTTAGTCCATATAGATCACTGTTTTATCGTATCCCCCACCTCGACCAGGATTAGTACAGAATAGAAATGAGTGTATTACCACCGCTCAGTTTCTGTTATGGGGTCCCAACTGTTCCATACAGTAGTCATCCCTTTTACATACATTTTAACACTAATCAGGGTACTTAGTGAATAAAGGTAGAAAACCGACCTCTCTCTTGAAGGCTCCCACAGCACTGACACTATTAGGCAGAACTGAGTGAGTTCAATGAAAAAAACAATGGGGCAGGCAACGTTATTTCCTATTAAACACACAGTTTTTTCTACTACCGCTTATGCCTTGAATTATGATAACAAGGCAATTTAACATCTGGTTGGTGAAAAGTTTCAAATATTCTGTTAAGGCAAAAGAACAAGGCTGTTTTACACCATCTCAATAAAGCCACTGGCTATTTTTCTTAATAGCTGAGCATGAACTGAAGGCTGAGGATGGTGGTATATGCCTTAGTCCCAGCACTCAGGAGGCTGAGGCAGGAGGATCACCGTGAGTTCAAGGCCAGCCTGGGCTACATAGTGAGTCCAAAGCCAGCCTGAACTACACAGCAAGAGCCTGTGTTAAAAAAGAAAAGGATGAATTGACCATATGTAAAATAAAATAATCTTGGCCTGGTTTATAATACTTTCTTTTGAATGATGTGAATAAACCAGAACAATATACTTTGCTACATTTAAAAATAGCAACATGCAGCAGTAGTTAACCAATAGCTATTAAGAAATAAATGTTAGCTAAATGAATGAACAAACAAAAAAAGAAACTAGTGTATTATAATTAATTGCTGGCAATGGTCAATGACTTTTTTTTGAGACAGTCTCACTACATAGTTCAGGCTGAACTTGAACTCACTATGTAGCCGAGGCTGGCCTCAAATTCACAGTGATTCTCCTGTCTTAGCCTCCTGAGTGCTGGGAATACAGATGTGTACCACCACAAGCAGATTAATGACCATTTTAAGCAGAGGACAATGATGTGGAAATGTTCTTATAATGGTCCTCTCGTATAGCTTGAAATGAATGGAAATCTGACCCCTCCCCCATTTTTATCAATGAAGATTTGGTAAAATTATACAATTGACTGTACAAAATGCACAGGTTTTCTTTACATTAAAAACAAATTACAGAATTACAATAATTGACAATTATTATTGCTCAGAGAAAACACTTACTGTGTATTCCAGTCAAACTAATATTACTTCTCATAGCACCTGCTGGGCTTCACTGATGCATTAATCCACTACCCTCTAAAATACCTCTTAAAAAAATGACTGAGTGGTACTTAGGTACCAAGAAGAGTCTTCCTAGGTCACAAACATGGTTTAACTACAGATAGTGAATATAACATTCCTCATTCCTCTTTCTTTCCTGTTCTAATTATAACCCTGACTGCTCAGTGAAGAAAATGAAAGTAATGATGGGAGGCATCGAGGGTGAGGATTGGATTGGGAGGCAGGAATCTATCCATAAATTGTTTTCAGTCATCACCTATGCAGGATTCCAGCTTTGTGGATGCAGCTCACTGCTGAAACAATTTGAAAAAGGTACCATACCACCATCTGCAGAGACAAAATATATTATATTGGACTGGAAATAGAAAACTCCTTTTAAATACACACACACATGCAAGCGTGTGCGCGTGCGCACGTGCACACACACAAACAAAGGTGCTGCAACCAGAGGGCATGATTCAACTTGACTTGACATTTCTTGCTTGTAGGTTGAGTAGGCAAAGAAAAGTGGAAGGGGTAAAAAGAAAAAGGTCATTATAAAATAGTTTCAGTCTGATTTAAAAATACAGTATACTGAAGCGGACTTATGGAAACAAACACAGGAAGAATGCAAAGATACAGAAAACTGGGCGTACCAGTATGCAGTAATAGAATCAGGAAAGAAAGCCCAGAGTGAACCATGATGAGGAGGTAAAACATTTAGGAAGCAGCTATAGACAGCTTCCTTGTTAGAAGTTTCTTTTCTCATGAATATCATTCAGACCTTGGAAGAAGTCTGAACAAAAGAAAAAAAACCAAAAAACAAAACACACTTCACAGTTGGAAGAGTAAAATACAGAACCAGACAAGAATTACAACCTTAGAATTCTAGCTTCTTTCCACAGACTTATGAATTACCTCTTCCTCAAACAACTTGTCCTTCTGACGAAGGATTTTGTCATACAGGTTCCCTCCTGCAGTTAAAGAAGAAACAGGTTTGAATTGCTTAGTAAAGATCAAGATTGGCTCTTTTTATCTAACTGGGTATTAATAGGTGACATAATGAAATTAAAGATTCTGCTTTCCAAAGGAAATTACTTCTTCCCTCTTGATTTTTCAAATGGGTACGAAAATCTTCTCATCTCTCAAGGACTATATTAAAAATATTCTTCAGAAATTCCTTTCCCTCACTCAAGAGGCTCGATACAAAAACGAGAAGTTTGACATTTTTAGGAAAGATGAGAGTAAAGGCCATTTCTGCAGTAATCCAATTAGTGAAACAACTTCAAAGTGAGGTGACTTTCTTTTCTAGAACTCTCTTTCAAACAACCTGTAACACTTTAATAACAGCTCTCCTAATGTGACTACCAGAACATTTAGGTTATACCTGTGAGGCAACATTTTATATACACAGGATATATATCAACAACTTTTTCTTTACACACTGAAAAGATTTCTCAAAATTTAGGGTAGAGCCCTAAATTATGTCCAATCATTACTCCTTTTACTAATTTCTTCCTGTGAATTTGCATCTCCCTTTTCTTTATCAAGTAATACAGACAGCAAATGACCATGATTCATCTTACTTCCTACCCACAGCTACAATTTATAGTTTAGCCCTGACTAAGTTTTTACAACTTCTCTTCCTCTGCAATTTAGTAAGTCATAGTTTCGATAAAGGTATCATTTGTTCTAGTTCCTCCTAACCACAAAGGAAGTTAACTGCCTAAGGTTTCTGCTCTTTCAAAAATTTCTAACACAATCTCATACATTTAAGGTTGATCAGAATAAGAATTGTGAAACACAAGAACCTAGACAAGAAAAAAGTTAGTAAGTGAAGAATATGTCGGTACCTCTTTAGCATGCAGTTCACAAAATGGTTGGGGGGGGGTCTCGTCTACAATAAGGTTAACAGATAGTACAGTATGTATCAAATACTTGCTATATACTAAGTCCTATGCTATGGGCTTTCAAAATTAAATACAATCCTAGAAGTTAAGTACTATAATCAACAACTCTTTTTAGGACAAGGAAACCGAGGTATAGAGAATTTAAGTTTCTTGCTCAAGGTTATAGAGCTTGAAAGTAGTAGAACTTGGAATGAAGGTTCAGTTTGTTCTCTTAATAACTAGGCAATACTACTATCTTACAAGTAAAATGTTCCAGAGAAATCAAGAGAGCAGATAAATAAGGCCATACTTGGCCAGAAGTGGTGGTGCATCCCTGTAATCCCAGCACTTGAAAGTGGGAGGGAGGAGGAGTGCCACAAGTTCAAGGCCAGCCTGAACGACATAGTGAGTTCTAAGCCTGCCTGAAATACATAGTGAGATCCTGCCTCAAAACAAAAAAACCCCCAAACTCCCAAAATCTAAAAAACAAATAAGACCATACTTCACTATCATTTGCATCCAGTTGGATCTCTGGGCCATTTTTCCAAGGGGTAGATCTAGCTGAAGTCAATATAAATAAGTATTGCCTGTAAGATTTCATTAGTGTATCAAGTGGTACTAAGTGATACTGTATCTCTCTAATGGATAACCAATGTCATTTCATGAGGAAAAGCCCTGAAAAAATAAACGTAAAACGTAACTGAAAAAAGTGATTTAAAGATGGGACTATAACCACAAGAAAGAATTTAATATGCAGAGAAAAATCCCTCCTCTTATTTTAGAGATCACTTCCAAACTCTCAAGGTCTGTACTATCTCTCTCAAACTCTAGAAATCTATCTAAAGTTTTTAATCAATGCATATGCCTTTTCTGGTACTCTTCCCCTCAAGGTAAGTACAGACATAAGAATGTTTTGTCAGAGGAAGTCACACTGAATTTCCCTTACCATTACAGTATTCTAGCTCAATCAGCAGGGTGGTATTGTCCATGAAGTGATTGTAGTAGGCAATAATGTTGTCATGCTGCAGCAGTGCCAGAATAACAATCTCATTCAAGGCATCACGACGTTCTTTCTCAGACAGTCGGGTCAAATCAACTTCCTTCCACACAACCAGTGAGTCATCCTACGACACAGTAACAGAGGTATTGTGCTTTCCTCCCTCCTGGCAGTGAATGAATCCACACCTGGATCTGTCAGCCTACAGAGAAAACTTCCTAGAGGGGCAAGGATTGATTATTATTTCTTCCTTTAAACAGACTTTTAGTTAAAGGTTCTGCATACAACTGAGCATTATAATTTACTGCAGAACTGGGGAAAGCATTATGATGCTGTCACTTTGTTGCTACATTTAATTTGCATGATTTTAGAGCCAGATAAAAAATAGGATCGAGGCAGATCTCAAAGATTCTACTGAAGGACACTACAAGTCTGATAATTATCAGGGAGACTACAGTAGGACTAGAGTACCGAGGAAGTAGAGAACTGGACAGCAGTTATCTAGAGTTGGTCACAGCTTCTTGTAAAATGGAAATAATCAACTTGCCTCTAATTCTGTAACTTTATAGATCTTTCTACTGATTTTCATCTGTCCTTTCCGGATAAGAATAAATCAACATCATTTTGCAACTTTACAATGTCCTATCACCTATGTATCACATTTTCCTCTATTCATGAAAATCTACCAGCAGCTCCTGATGTCTACTCGCTTTTACGGTATCTCTAATTCTTTACTTCCCAGCCCATGAGCACCCCTACCTACATAATTCTCCCTGTTCTTCTGAATGCGTCTCCTGAGCCTTTAAAACTTCTTTAGGGGAAAGTTTTGATGATCATTTTACTATAAATTTATTTAATGCAACCATTGCCTGAATTTTCAGTATTCATACATAAAATGTTTATTCTTTTTCATTTAATATAGGTACACAACTGAAATGCTATTTGTGTAGCAACATGGCTAATTTGTCTTTTCCTTGAAACATAAACTTCTAGAGGAAAAGAGCTGCTTTCAGACCTTTGTAAACCACAGATCAAATAAATATGGTGATATAGATAACACCATACAGTTCTAGGGAAGTGTAATAAAATTTAACTCAAAACTGGTAATCAAGATCAACACGATGATAAGAGAAGGGGATGGACAAGCAGATATGAAACTCTAGTTGTAGTTCAAGATTTATTTCTAACTTTAAGTCGGCACGTCATTAAATATACTGTCTTAGTTTCTCTAAAAAATAGGAATATCAACATTTATCTCCTCTTTCTTACACAGTACAAATAAGACTACTAAGAATAACAGTAACTCTAACACTGCACATTAATAAGACATTTGGATAAAAAGAACATTTAAATATATTCTCTTGAAGGCACCTCTTTTTCTTCATCTCCCATCCTTCAAAGTATGCCAACTTGGAACAGGTACCAGAACTACAGACGGATCACTGACAGATGAATCACCTTCAGCAACCCCAGCAAGTTCTCATTAAATATTTATCCTAAAGCTAGAGTTTTAAGACTTTAGCGATTAAATCCAGGTTATGGTTAGTTTCTAGAAGCAGAATCACTGCTTCGGGGTTTCAAATCAGTATACATTCTTAAACTTCGGAGTCAGTCACTCATGGGTCTCTCCAAAGGACACGCCAAGGTACAAATGTGTGTGGGAAGGATCCCCTTGTTTACTGTGGGGATCACAAGGGTTCTCAAAGAGGTCCTTATTCCCTCTAACAGTTAACAAATGGCTCAGAATACACCAATAAAGTATTTCCTGTGCATAAACGCTGCGGGATAAACACTTATGAAAAACCAGCACACAGCGACCTTTCCAATGATCCTCGAGAAAAACCTCCAATTGAATGATCACTTCTGAACTTGAATGTTATGACAAAACTAGCAGAGCTGTCACCGGTGTGGCCTTTTTGAAACTGTGCCCCATTTCCCCACCCCGACCTAGGAGAGCTAGACAACTCAACAGGAAGGAAGTTTAGGCAATACCTCACTTTTGTACACCACTTTAATTTAGTTTGCAAAAAACCTTCGCTTGATCCTCAAAATTACCTTAAAAAGAAAAAAAAAAAGATTTTAAAGGTAGTTATCACTAAGTCCATTTTACGGATAGGGAAACTAAAATGCAGAGACGGTTCGTCGATTTGCTCAGTTCCCCGGGGTAAGCAAAAAGGACCAGTCAGTGAAATCAGTGAACTAACCAATTCCCAGGGCAGGTGAGTTGAACGAGTGGTGGAGACCCTGAGACAGACAGCACGCGAGCGCCTAAACACTACGAGAGGAGCTAGGAAGGCCCGGAGCCCTTCGGGGCTGAAAAGGGGCCTGGGAAGGAGGGGCCGGAGCCGAGGGCCGCTACCTCGGTGCGGCGGTACAGCGTGGCCTCCCCGAAGGCGCCGCGGCCCAGGACGCGGATGGGGATGTAGTGCAGCTCCTCCTGCTCCGCCGCCCCGCCGCCGGCTCGCGGCCCCGCACTGGCGCTGGGTCCCGGGCCCGACTCGCCGCCACCCCCGGACTCGCTCCCGAAGTCCGAGTTGATGGAATCGCAGTGTCGCTCGTACTCGCCCAGCACCGACATGGCGGCATCCGTGGCTCTCCTGGGCCGACCTGCGTAGTCCCAGCGGCGATGGCCGCGAAGCGCCTCACTTGCTTCAGACGCCTGCCCTCGGGTCCGTCAGCCCCGCAACCCAGAGAGGTTCCATGGTGGCTTCTGCCCCCTGACCCGGAAGCAGTTCTCGGTATTTCCGGTCCAGCGAGGTTCCCTCCGCCTTCGATTGCCCACTTGGTTAGTCCAGCTGCCGAGGCTTCCCGTCTTCTGGGCCTGCCGGGGAAGTGTGGCTTGGCGCTGGAGTTGGCCTGCGCCTGGTGTGTGTGTGGGGGGCGGTTCGTGGAACTGAAGAGCTGCCATAGTTAACGATGGGACGCTTTCCAGGGTTTGCACACTGCATCCCTGGCCAGGTCCCCAGAGTGCTTTGAGGTCCAGAGGTCGTCCAATCTCTTTTTGGCCTGTCTTACCAGTGGTGACTGGGGAAGCAGTCCCTCCCAACAGTAGACAGCGCTCTTGTTTAAAGAAACGTTTATAGTGATTATAGCAGAAGTGTAGCAGGCTGAAATTCTTGCCCTTGTCATCTCAGTCAGTGGGTCCAGTTTTTTTTCCAAGGGCCACCCTAGATCCGTCCTTCTTACAACTCCAAAAGTATTTTAAGTCAATCCTCCTAACACTCTAGTTCTTCCCCTTCTCTTTTTCCAGAGTCAATATTCTCCTATGTGTTTTCCCAGATCTTTGATCATCTGATATCATGAAGCATTGTTTGAGCACTAGATGCCAGACATTGTATTTGGAAATGAAGAATCTGCAGTAAAATGTTCCCTGCCTGCAGGTCACCAAAAGAATGCAATACAGTGAACAATACTGCTTCATCACTTAAGAGATCTTGAGCAACTTCACATCTTAAAACTCTTTTTTAATCTGTAAATTGTGGGAAGATAACCTACATCACAGGAATAACAGCTAGTATTGGTTGAATGTTATGTTCTGGGCATTAGGCTACCGGTTTTCCATGTATTATGGCTCTTAATCTTCAGGTTATTACCATTTCACAGAAACTGGTACAGAGAGACTAAGTAACTTGCTTGTTGTGACACAGCTAGTTAAAAAGAGGTAGGAGGTCAAACCCGCAATCGTTTCAGAGCCACAAAACAGCAGGATTTGATGGAGAAGGTCATGTGGGAGGAGCCCAGGATGCATGTGAAGTACAAGCAGAAGATGCAGCCTCATATGTTGACAGGGTTTGATGTTTCCTGTGGGCAATGGAAAATTGGACATTTTTAGGCAGAAGAGTACATGACTAGTGACTATATGTCCCATTTTTCTAGGGAAGTCCCAGTTTATGCCTTCTTCCTTCATATGCATAATTACTAGAACCTTCTTTTGCTCAAATAAAAATATAGCCACCTTAAAAAGAAAAAAGTAATATGGTCACCTTAGATCAAATCATATTTTACAAAGAACTCTGATGACAATGCATGACAAAGACTGGAGGCAGGGACACCAGTTAGGAGGCAATTTACATTCTAAGAAGAGATGTTGAGGCAGCACCAGGACAGTAACAGTGAGTGAAGAGGAGGTTCAGATTTAAGAAATCCACCTGAGGGACATTTGAACTTTGTGCTTAGTTGGGGCATGGGGTGTAGAGTAGACGTAAAAGCTCAAGAAATTCACTTCTAGGTTTTTAACTTAGAGAAAATACTGGACAAAGAATTGGCAGAATAGGATGAGGGGTGTGAGAGCTAAGTTCATATTCCTGCAGCTTCTCTACAATTTATAGGAGAGTATAGGAGGACTTCTGTCTCCCTTTATCTGGATCCAATATTTCTATTAGTGATAACAGAATAATTATCTTATACTGTGATTCATAATGAAGGTCTACTTATATTATCATACTTAACTAAGTCTCTAGGTTTTTCACATTCAATTCCATGCAGAGTAATAAGCTCTTCCATCTTTTCACATCTTGTTTCTCTCAGAATGCTTATCAATAAAATACTTGACTTGTTTAGTATGCTTATTGACTTATTGGACTATAAGTTTCATGAGAGCCTGGATTTTGCTTTTGTTCACTTCTAGTGCCTAGAAAAGTGCTTGGCATTGTGATATAAGCTCAAAACTTGATTGCTGAGTCTAGGATGGTATCAGTCTATTTTCCTATATATGTGCATATATAACATTTTTTAAAAAACTGCAAATGTAAGACTGCCTGCTAACTACTGTTAAATTTTATTGATTTTATCTAACAAACACTGAGTACCAGTGTGTGCCGGTTGCTGGGATATGAGCACAAATAAACATGGTTCCTACGTTCATGGAATTTACAGTAGACATAACAGAAGACAACCAGGCAATGATAACAGTTTATATAAGTATTGCTGAAGTATAAGATTCTAGAAAGACCTTTAGAAAGTGGATCATCTTTCCAAGCCAATCTTGCCAGGTGAAGTCTTCCTCCAAGAATCACCAGTTTTAGGTCAGTGATGACTACCAAAGTAGGGTGATCATTCCAGGTAGAGGCCATTTCATTTGCTCCTACTAGTTTGAAGGCACTTTGAAAATAGATATCCTCTCTTTATTTTTCTGGATATATTCTGGAGTTTAGCATGGCTTACACAGAATAGGTGCTCAGTAGGGTTTTTTGTTAGTTGAAAGAAAGGACAAAGTGATAAAAGCAAAAGTGTTGACTTCATTCTGAGAAGCTTAATGGGTTTTAGCTAAAGCTAAAAAATTCATTTTTCTAGCACCTGTATAATGAGAAACTAGGTAGGTTTTCTTTAATTTGACTGGCCTGAAATTGAATTGTTCTAGTTATGCCTAGATATTATAAACTTAATAGAAAAACGTCCTGATAAAAATCTTGAGACTATAGTGTTCTTAATGTATCAGATATAACTAAATATGATCTGACTTTGAATATCCCTAAATCCAGAAATACTTTACATTTATTTTAAAGGTGTAACTGATTTTAAAATACATTTGGTTGCGACAGACTATTTCCATGCTTTAACAAATGACTAGTAGCTATATTGCAGAAGTTTCCATTGTAAATGACAAACTATCAGGGATCACTGAGTTACTGTAAAGATTAATTTACCAAAGAGCTGGCGTTTATACTGTCTGCTATAGGAGACACTAGCCACATGTAGGTACATTTAAATCATGGCTCCTCTGAATGCAGAAGTGCTGTAGTTATAAAATGCACAGTGGATTATATTATTAAAATTTAAATTCATCTATTTCATTTTACCTTTCTGATGTGGTTCTAGAAACTTAAAAATTATACATGTGACTAACATATGGGGTACCACTGTTGTACACCATTGCACAGAGGACACACTGAATAATTTATCATTGAGACTATTAAATTCACTAACAAGTTTTGCTGAGTTCATTCATTATTTATGTTGTCTAAAAGTAAACATCAGTCTGAGGAGACAGCTCAGTCATAGAACACTTGCTGAGGATGCATGAAGCCAAGGGTTCAATCTCCAGTTCCAGAGGGGAAAAAAATCAATGACAAGCATTTTTGAAGTTAGAATACTTAAAATACTTACCCCCAAATATTGAGAACCATTGTTAAATGGGACTCATAGTAAACTATGGATTCATTAAAAAAATTTGTCTATTTTTTTGGATAATGGAGGTAGAGAAGATAGGTAAAAGGCCAGTCAGTGAATATGCAAAGCACTTCATGTTGGCTTGGAAAGAAGCTCTGTGGAAAAATGTTAAAGTATTGAGTGAAAGGAGAAAATGGCCTTTACTTCCTGGGGTAGGGTTTTGGATAAATATGATGGGCAGGTCCAAAGGAATTCTAAATTGGGAGGGATGTTATGTGAATAGAGGGCAAGGGAAAAGGCTCTCTGGAGGAATAATTCCAATAGCAGTTTCCCAAACAGCTACAGAGAATGCTTGTCTTACAGAATCCTATTTGTTTTTTCGAAGGACATATAATTAAAGATTATTTTGCATATATATTTAATAGAAATATAAGCTTTTACTAGTGCATATAAAATTTGCTCATTCAGGACAGTGTATTTTCTCTATTCATCAGGTGTCATTTGATATACTTTAAAATTGAGGAATATGAAGGAATTATTGCTAATCCAGGCAAAGAGGTATTCAACAATAACCAAAAAATACACGTAAAATGGTTTCTGCCAGCCTTTATTGGAGAAAATTTACACAAAAATTCCCAATCCAACACTTAGAAGTGTATCTGTATAAATCTGCATGCCTCTTTCCATTAAATAAAGAAAAACAGCTTTGACTGGGGTTCATGACAGTGGTATAATAAAGCATACCTAAATTGTTTTATTCTCATTTATATCACAGATCATTTTAAGTAGTATACTAAAAACGGAAGAAGGTAGGTAACATTCCTCAAGCTAATTTGTCTGGTATTAGCCTCATATCAAAAGCAATATGTCTACTTTTTAGATACAAATCAAGAAAAGAAAAGATACAAATCAAGGTTTACCATCAACTTTTACATAAAAAGCACAAATGTCTGAGTTGATATTTTTGGCATGAGAAAAAGGAAGTAACAGAGAAGCATTTTAGTTCCTTAAGTTTAGAGTCAGAATTGAAAACATAAACATCAGCAAAATATTATCTTCTATCTTCTTTGAGATTTTTCAGCACAGAAGATCAGAACTAACAGACTAGCTTTCACTGCTTCTCAAAGGGAAGAAGGCACCAGTCAGAAATATGAAAGAGTCTCATGTTAGGAGAACGGTACAGACCAGGATTTCACATTGAAATATGCCAGCCTGGATCTTAAGACACGAGTTTGTTTATTCTTTTCCCTACTTGAACATAGCTTCTGTCATTTAATAAACATTAACCTGACAGATTTTCACCACATCTGTCATGCCTATGGCAAGGAACCTGTTGCCAAGTTCATGGAAGTGGCACCTGTCACTTCCCACCAGCAGATGGCAATGCTGCACAAGTAATGAGAAAACCACTTTTACTCTGCAAAGAGGGATTTACAGGAGTCAAAGGGTGGAAAAAAAGGGTAGATTCACAGTAACTGGAACATTAACAGAACAGCCTGAGATCTTAACAGCAGAAACCACTCCTCTTTCACCTTCGTACCTTTTATCCAGGTCAACACAATAGTGTTCTTTGATATTTTCAATATTCTTTTGCTTCACTGCAAGGAGCATGGGCCTAAGTCCTGTAAGTCTTGTCACTGCAATTACACAAGTCCTGTAACAGTTAGTAGGGTTAAAAAGTGGTTACAGAAAGGGTAAACTCACACCTACTTTCCTGTGGGAAGTGGGAAAGATTTCAAGTGATACAATTTTCCCACCTGTTTAGGAACATGGTCATTTTTATCCACTTTTTTTTTTTTTTTTTTCTTTTTGGTAATGCTAGAGATCAAACCCGGGGCTTGGTGCTTGCTACACAACAGGGCTCTATCGCTGAGCGCCAGTCCCAGCTTTTCTCTTTTTACACTGGCATTGGCCTTTAGGCACCTCCAACTCCCACAAGTGATTCTTGGCTTTGCTTTCACATGTATTTTCATGTGTTTTACTCTCTCCATGACCCTTCTAGATGTCAATTTATACCTCCCATGTCTTAATTCTCTAGATAGAACACATAAGGATGGGAATGAAGTCAGTGATTGGCCATGTGAAAAGAGGTGGTAAATTTTACTTATTTTTCCTCAAATCACCACATAGAGGTTGTTTGATAGAGGATTTGTATCTAGGATATATAAAGACCTCTCAAAACTTAATAGTGAAAAGAACAAATGATCAATTAGAAAATGGACGAAGACACGTTTCACAGAAGAAAATATACAGATAGAAAACACGTGAAAAGATATTCAACATCGTTAATCATTAGGAAAATGCAAATTAAAACTGTGATACTACACACACTAGTCAAATGGCTAAATTAAAAAACAAATAGTAGTAATGCCAAATGCTGGTAAGCATGAGAAACTGGATCAGTGACACACTGCCAAGTAGAAATGTAAAATGGTACAGCCACTCTGGAAAAAGAATAGGGAAGTTTTGTACAAAACTAAACGTGCTTACCACACAACCCACCAACTGTCCTTTTGGGCATTTGTCCCAGAGAAATGAAAATTTATGTTTACATAAAGCCTATACACATATGTTCACAAAAGCTTTATTAGGAAGAGCCCCAAACTGAAAACAAACCGTATGTCCTTCAGTGAGCGGATGGTTAAAATGTAGTACATCCACGACCATGGAATATCAGGAATAAAAAGGAACAAAGTATCAATACATGCCACAACTTGGATGAATTTCATGGGACTTACATTGAATGAAAAATGTCAATCTCAAAAGGTCATATTCTATATGATTCCACTTATGTAACATTTTTTAAATGACAAAATTAAAGAGATCATGAACAGCTTCATAGTTGTCAAGAGGTTGGGGAAAGCGGCATGGAAGGGGATGGCTGTGGCTATATGAAGGCAGCACGAGGGATCTATGTGATGGAACTCTACTACCTCTTGCGATGGTCATATGAATCTACACATGATGAAATTGCATAGAATTAAATATATACACATGAACAAAGTTCAAGCAGTTGAGCACAAATATTTTAAATCTAAAATGAGATTTTCTTTAAGAGTGTATCTGCTTGCTTTGGCAGCACATATACTTTAAGAGTGTATCTGCAGTTCAAACCTCCCTTTTATGAGGTGTCACATCCATGGCCCCTTTAAGAGACATAAAATTATGAAAAGTACACCAGAAGCTACGTAAACACTTCAGCTAAGGGCCAAGCAAAGCTCAGGGTGTTTTCACAAGAAAACCCAAAGACAACAATTAGTATGAAACAAGTTCTGTGTAGTCAAACAAATCTTGGTAAAGAACTAGAGTGAAAGCCCAAGCTAGTGAGCTAGTGGGAGAAGGAAAGCAAATGTTTCAAACTGATCACATGAGGAAACCCAGGATGAATGCTGGCTTTGGCACTCCCCAGGTAACCCCTCTTTTTTGTCACAGGTGACTCTAATAATAGTCCTGTTGTTGCAAAACCAATTCAGATCCTACCGAATTGAAAGAAGTCCCTCGTTAACTTGTCGGGTGCAGGGAGTGCCCCCGTCCTCCCACACCAGGAGATCAGTTCTGGCAAGAAAATGCCAACGTGCCTTGATGGTGCTGTGGTAGGAGGCCCTGAGCCAGGCACGTTCCAGCGATGTTCTGCTGGCGGAGATACCAGTGGGGAGGAGGCTGAGCCTCATTACTCAATCAACTTCTTGGCCTTGAAGAAGCGACGCAGGTAGAAGACCTGCCAAGTGGCTAGTCCGATGAGACAGAACATTGAGAAGATGCTGAAGTACAGGACCCGAGTGTTTGTGGACTCTAAAAAAATGAAAGCATTTCAAAGGTAATCAAGCGAGGCTTCGCGGCTGGCAGAACAATGACCCAGGGAGGAAAGGCAATCAATTAACTCTAAATCTGAGAGGGGGGTTTCAGGACCACCCCCCCAAAATCCTATTTATAAATGTCAAAAATTAGTGCTATCAATTTGATATACTATAAGTCAACTATCAATACCCTAACTGCATATCACAGAATAAAATTCCATTCTCCTGAAAATCTAACAAGCCTGATTTCTCTTTTAGTAGCATAGTACTGAAGCAAAAGATTTTCCTTCTCTACACCCCACATTTACAAAGCTGAGAAGGGGTACCCCCAGAATTTCACGTTTGGGGACTCTGTCTCCTTTCTGGTTACTTTAGAAATAAGAGCTGCCTTCCTCTCACCATTGGTATCACGCATCTCCTCCTCCCGCTTCTTCATGTAAGCAAAATCGTTAACGATGGATTCGGAAAGGTCTTCTAGGCGTCGTAGCTCCACCTCTAGTGGTTTTAGCTTCTCCACTTTTGCAATCTGAAAAAGAAAGGAATTAGAGGGGGCTGGGGATTTAGCTCAGGGGCTAGAGTGCTTTCCTTGCAAGCACAAGGCCCCGAGTTTGAGCCCCAGCACAAAATAAAATAAAGAGGAGAGAGAAAAAGAGGAATTAGGAACCCACCCTTAGAAAAACTTCTGGTCATGAACAGAAGGCAACAGAGCTGGGCATGATGGTGCACATCTGTAATCCCAGCACTGGAGAGGCTGAAGCAGGGGGATCACCATGAGTTCCAGACCAGGGCTACATAATGAGTTCAAGGGCACCCTGATCTATACAGCAAGACTGTCTCAAAAAACAAAAACAAAAACTGTAAGGCAACAGAGTAGTCTTTTTAGAAGGTTACTACATTTAAATTCTCTCTTGTTATTCATCCTAATGTATTTTAAAAGTTGGCCTTCACCCTTTTCCTACTAACTAT